>CP139505.1:278676865-278930477 GCA_021014915.2 Artemisia tridentata subsp. tridentata | reverse complement strand
CCGGAGGGATCTACCCATGGACAATACCAATAGTTTAGAACTAGAAAGTCCTTAGGTATGATCAATAAAAAAGGAGTAAAGAAATGAAAGGAGAAAGAAGGGGTTGAAAAATTAAAAAGAAAAGTAAAAGAAAGGGTGAAAAGAAATAGCCCTCCATATGTTCAACCTTAGGGCAAAAACCGGGTTCAATTCATATGCTACTGGATGTTACTACAGTGACACCGGTATTGAAGACTGAGCCGTCATGGACCCAGTGACGCACTGCACTAAACCTTCTAGCCACTCAAGTGTCTCTCAAAAGATACTTGTTTTATTTCCCACGGAGAACCTTTTATAATCTATCGACCTCTCATTCTGAGATGAGTTGATATTGAAAAGGAGGCACTCTGCTCCATGCCTCCGACGACTAAAACCAAAAAGCACTAAATCGAGTCTAGAGCCGCGAGATCCATCAAAAGATCTCTTAGGAACACTTAATATTTCTACACTAGTTGTTCAACATTATGGACACCAGTTGTAAATAACAAGAGTCCTACGCAGATCTTAGTAATCTGCCAAGAACATTCATAAGGGAACTCACAATTGTGATTCTCAGTGATTGAGTGGAAATTCCTGCCAGGGTCAACGTCAAACAGCCCTGACAGCAGGTCACTTTGGTAATCCCTTGTGGATTACGCTTAGTGTTCGAGGTGGTTCCAAACAGTCTACAGTCGTGGAGTGATACTTCGGTATACTTTAATGGCTCACATGAATCGTTGATACACTTCGGTGTATCTGAGTTAGCTCTCTTGGGGGCATCCGATTTAGGAATGGCCTTGGCGAGGATTAGAGAAAGTTTTCACACTATGCTGTTAACGATCTCGAAGTCCGAACCTGTAAGTGCCGGCTGATTTGTTGCTAACTGTTTACTTACAGGTATTAATGGAGACCAGGAGTTCCACCACCACCATTTCCATCATGTTCATGCTAACATCACGAAAGAAATTCTCACAAAGATCAAAGCAAAGTAAACATTCAAAAGTCAAAGATTGAAGCTAAAGAGAGAGAATTACTTGAAGTAGAAAGATCAAAAGTTAAAAGAAGTATGAGCATGATGGAAAAGACGTAAAGACACCGGGATTAAAGAACGTTGGTGGAAGGCAGATCATTACACTACCATATTACTCACAACAAGAACAAAGAACAAAGATACGTACGACGTCGAAACCTATGAAGCAAAGAAGAAGTCAAGCAACCTTGATGACCAATACTTAGGGGAGAGATTGTTGGGAACACATTTCATATTATCAAGTATCGGTCATAGTTCATGTAATAGGTTGCTTATTTATTTAGGCCTTTATGTTTGTTATTAAGGTTTGGCCTATGTAGAAGGCCTATGGGCCTTGGCCTTTTATTTATTACAACAATTACGGCAATGCCCCTTATATGTACAAACACTATAAATACCCCCTCCCTTGATGGGAGAGGGTGTTGGTTCATGTTTTAATACATTTCATTATTCATACACATGTTCCTTCCATTCTTTCTCTCTCTAACTTTCTCTCTCTAGATCGTAGCTTGTGTGATTAAGATTTGTGACCTAACAGAGACGCTTGGCAATGGCATAGTCATAGGCGACTCTGATAAACAGTTGGGACCGCTTTATTTATTTTATGGGCCTATTTCCGCTCTACTTTTGAATAATGTAAATTTAACTCTTTTTGTTAATGAACTTTATTCTAAACGATTGAGGTAAAAACCGTTCTTTGTACTTGTGTTGTGATACCAATTGAGTAGCACTCCAGTGACATGTATGCTTCCGCTGGACCCAATTTTGGGAGTGTTACAGATTGGTATCAGAGTCTTGGTTATAGAGAACTGGGTATTTTTCAAACCTAGACTATAACTACTTTTACAAAAACGACCATCACACGCCTGACTGCCAAGCCTGTTTCCTTAATTACTGTTTTACTTTACACAACTATATGCTATGCTTTACCGTTTGATAATTTATATCATACTTGACTTACACTATATACCAAAAGTATTTTCTACATACTTATATATACATACCGTACTTGTCACAACTTACCTTCCCCTACACAATTTCACTACCCGACTCCGAGTTCAAACGCTCGCCCAGTTCTTTTGAAACACCTAATTTACCATCATCTAGAAATCCACCATTCCATTTGGTCACGACCTCAACCTATCGCCTTAAAACATGTTTCTTCGAAACATCTAGGACACATCACTACTAGGTCTCACTCTTTCTCCATTAACTTGAAGGGACATGTCGTTTAAGAGGTAAGACCTAGCCTTCGCAGCCATGTAACGACTATTAATCTATGACAAGTATGATTACCTATTCGATTGTATTTCTTTTGTCATGGTTGATTTTGCTCACGTATTATATCTGTGATGATTGTACCCTCGTGTGATACTGTTCTTTCTAATTGAAATCCCATCTGTCGTCGCCCTTTGTGATGTAGATAAATGGCTCCTACAAGAAAAACAACCAGGACCACACGTGGTCGACCTGCTGCTACCACTCCTCTAACTGGGAATGCAAAAAAAAAACTCACCTATTGTGAGTCAAGCCATGCTAGATCAGTTGGTTAATGACCGTGTGGCAGCAGCACTGGCTGCAGCAAATGCAAACAACTCGACTACTGATGTCGAAACCTCAAGACCTACAAACAACAACAAACGCGGCTGCACCTATCAGGAGTTCCTAAAAACCATGACTGGAGATTTTGGAGGAACCGAGGGAGCTGTTGTTTTGGTCAGATGGATTGAAAGGCTGGAGACTGTGTTTCGAATATGTAGTTGTGCGGATGAAGACAGGGTTAAGTAAGCATCGTTCACCTTCACGGATGCTGCTCTAACCTGGTGGAACAACTATCTGAAGTCTGCAGGCATTGATGCCACGTACGCAATGCCATGGAAAAATTTCAAGGAAATGGTGCTCAAAAAGTATTGCCCTCGCAACGAAGTTAAAAAGTTGGAGGTCGAGTTTTGGAACCTCAAGGTGCAGGGTACCAACATTGCTGCATACAACCAACGCTTTCAAGAGTTGGCTCTACTATGCCCTGAGATGGTCCAAACTGAAGCTCGTTCACTGGAGAGATATATTGGGGATTACCCCCATACATTAAGGGTAATGTCACTACCTCCAAGGCTGCTGATCTCCATGAGACTATGGAAGTGGCCAACAAGCTAATGGACCAAGTAATCGAGGATACCGCCGAGAAGGTGGTTGACAACAAAAGAAAATGGGAAGATCACTTCAAAAACAACAACAACAATGGTTTGAACAAGCGACAAGAAGTGGTCAAAGTCTATGCTGCCAGCACCAGTGAAAAGAAAGGTTATGTTGGAACGTTACCCAAGTGCAACACGTGCCCGTTTCATCACAATGGGCCTTGCCCCATTCAGTGCGGGAACTGCAGGAAGATCGGTCATCGAGCCAAGGATTGCAAAGCTCCTACTCTCGTGATAAATCCGAAGGTCACTGTCACGTTCTTTGAGTGTGGAGTGATTGGGCACTTCAGGAGTGATTGCCCAGAACTGAGAAATAAAAATGAAGGAGTTTGCCAGGATCCTAACGACGTTGCGGGTAATGACGATGCTTGAAGAGAGAATTCCCGCTTCGCATAATAAGACCTAAGTCTAGACCCTCTTGGATTGTATTTCCTCGAGTATTTGTACTTTCTTAAAGATTTTCTTTTTCGTTGCATTGTATGGATCTTCATCTAATGAATTTCCTATCTTTTATGTCAAGGCATTATGATGACTTCTTTCCATTACGCTCTCTATTGTACAAACCATATTTGAAATTTTCCTGCAAACTATTAGGCTATCGTCTTATGTAAGGTTGTGCTCCTTTATAAACTATTTTGATTTCAAGTTTATAAATGGAATGGCCAATACTGTTTTAAACCTAATACTATCTTGACTAAACCGAACATGGCGTCATCAATCCTCAATTAAACATAGCCTGATCACCTATGTTTAATTCAGGAAGGATCATGCTATGATGGGTAGGGGTGTTATCGGGTCGGGTTATCGGGTCTTATCGGGTCGGGTGAGTCGGGTTTTGATTTTTTAAAAACTCACCCGCCACCCGACATGATAAGGAATCGGGTTATCGGGTTCGGGTGGTAATCGGGTTGGGTTATGTCGGGTCGGGTGATTCGGGTTATCGGGTTACCCGATTAAGTAAGAGTAGTAAATAGGGGTGATTCGAGAAATGGACAAACGGTGGCAAGAAAATTACATGGATTTAACATTTTGATTACATAATACTCTTATAACTTCTCATTTATTTATATACTTCTAAAGTTTTGTTTAATGGTTGTGAAGATTGATAAGGCATATCCAAGGGATCACATGTATGCGATAGAATCTCTATTTGCACTAAATTGTAGTATTGAAACAAAATAACAAAAAGTATGTAGTGGTAAAACAATGCATCTGCCAATGCACATAACTACATAAGTGTCTTTTGGGTTCCAAATGCTGAAGAGCATACATGACATTTAAACAGAGAGTACACCAAAAGAGAGACAATTACGATTTTCCATTGGTAAATTAAGTAGGGCGGCACAAGTTGTTTGTTTCAAGTATCACAACTTTTCTTATGAGATTGGGTTGCTATTAATCTTCAATGCATTGAGGGCTCATCAGTTTCATGTACCATCTGATTATGTATTATCAGTTGTGGGCATTGAGTTTAATAAAGTCAAATATGCATATGCATGGGGATTCAATTGTTTCTAAGATAAACCATTAGACCATGTCTTGGCCCTTAGGTGATTTATTGTATTTTTACTACTGGTTCAACAAATCCAAAGGTGTTCAACATAGAACAAATCCAAAGTGCAAATATTCTAGTAATATTCCAAATTAATATTCCAGATTTACAAAAGGTGTTCAACATAGAACAAATCGAGTAGCAGGTTCAACAAAAAATAAAGACAAAGTAAAACCAAACATCCAATTCGTTGCTCCATCAAATCCAGTAGCAGTTTTACAAAAGGTTCAACAAATCCAGTAGCAGTTTCAACAAATCCAGTAGAAGTTTTACAAAAGGTGTTAAACATAGTGTCAATCTTCAACCATTCAAACGCGCACCTTCTTGCTCCATCAACTCTACATAAAGGGACATTAATACATTTAGTGATATATAATATGTATAATATTGTCAAATATATAAGATAAAAGAAGTACCTTTTTCTATTTTTTCAATGGTATCCATATCTTCTTCTTTTTCAGGATTTAAACTTATACGAAGCCAATCTTGAGCACAAACTAAGCATTCGATAGTTTTGTTACCCAAAGAGCTCCGATATGAATCCAACACTCGACCACTAGTGCTAAATACCGACTCCGAAGCCACTGTTGAGATTGGAATGGCCAACAAATCTTTAGCCATTAAAGAAAGAATTGGAAACCTAGGGCTATTTACTTTCCACCATAGCAAAATATCAAAATGGATGCTTTTATCAAAAGGTTCACTGATATGTGTCTAAATACACATATATTTTATACTGTTTAACCCCACAAAATCAGCCAAAAACACTTTGAAAAACCATAAAATGCTATAAATATTATTGAAATGTGTTTTTATGTGATTCAGGTACAAAAGATTGAAAAACAAGTGAAAAACACACAAAGTTTACACAATTGTCATTTTCAGTCCCTGAAGTTTCATAATTTGGCAAAACTAGTCCCTGAAGGTTTAAAATAAATGAAAAGTCAACTTAAGTCCATGGGAACTCAAACTTATTCACAAATAGTCCCTGGATAAAAGTTTACACAACTTGGCAACTTTTACCCCTCAAGTATCAAAATTGGCAAAATTAGTCCCTGGGTTTTATAAAATGGAGTTTTATCAAATATCACCCTTGTACTATTCATGAATGACAATTTGGAACCTTTTGATAACTTTTGGGAAAATTACAATTTCACCCCTAAACTTTTGGAAAATTACATAAATGGTCCCCGGGTGTTTAAAATTGTAATAAATGAAAAATAGGACCTATGGTTTAACTAACTTGACAATATTGGTCCTTGTGATAACTTATAAAATGTTACAGGTTCAGCCCATCAACAAATCAGAAATTACAAGTTTGGTCCCTATGTTTAAACTACAAACCAAATCCGGACCATGCTTTATTTACTAAACCTAAATCCAAAAGTCCAAATCCTAAACTAAACCCAGCTGGCCCAACACCACAAGCCCAGCTACAAACCCACCCACACTCTTAGTTAATATCAGGGTCAAACAAGGTTTGACCCGTCTCCTTCTTACCACTATAACCGCCAAAATCACAACCAATACCACCTTCCATTACCAGTCCATTGTTTTGCCCTCCACCTCTTCACCCACTATTTTTCCTGTCTCGTCCACCTCCACAACACCCCAAAGCTTATTAATTGCCCAAAAAATTGCTTTACGCAACTGCAAATATCTTTGAAGATATTTTGGCGCCAAAACTGAGTTGTATGGCTAGGATGTGTTTAACTCATCCAACGTTCAAGATTATTGGTGGGATTTGACTGAAAACTCAAGTGGACTCCAAAGAATCAATAAATACAGAAGAAGAGGCAAAGGAGAAGGATATCATAGATTTCGGTTTATGGTCACTTTAATTAAAATGTAATTTACTGCTTTCATTTACTTATCTGTCATTTAAACGCTTTCAGAGTTGTATTATACCTTGACAAAGTGTAATGAAACTCTATTTACAGTACCCCTTCATTTATCTTATCATTTATGCTTAATTGTCATTTAAATTTCCATGTCAAATGTTCAAAGTTGTTAATCGGTTTCAAATAGACACTACATAAGCTATGCCAAGCTTATGCAAGCCAATTGAATCATTAAACATCAGCCTTGTTCATTATAATTCAAAAATCACCAAAAATAGAGAAAATACAATGAAAAATCAAAAATAGTGAGTTAAGGAAGAAGATGATGAAGCAGGGGTGATTTTGGAATGCTATGGGTATTAGGAGCTTATTGGGAAGCTAATAGGTGAAACCTTGTCCTTGGTTCCATTGTTTCTCAGCTTGTTCATCTTGTAAGCTATTTTTCCATTTTTGCAATTTTACTGTTTCAGTCCTTTATCTGTTTGATTCTCTTGTTTTCTTGTTAATTTGTTGTTAGTTAATGTTTATTTAGCTTTATCTTAAGTTATTGTGTTTTGGGATAAATTGTTTTTGGAAAATCCATTTTGACTGTCCATTTGCTTAGATTTGATAATCCTAGGATTACACTTGTTTGACAAACTTGTTGTGCTGAAAAGAGTTTTATTTGACACATAAATACTCCTGGATTTGATGAAATTGGTTCACATGGTCTTATGTTTTGAAAAACTCAATGTTACCCCAGTTAAGGGCTGTTTGGATCATACTGTGTTAGCTGTAATTTAGATTGTTTGTGTTGTTGTTTATTGTTGATATAAGTTTCAATAGTTCATATTAACTCAGAAAATCCATAAAATCAAGTACTTATTAGACAAAAAGTCAAAATAGTTTTTGATCTTTTCTAGTTTCTTGTCTGTTAGAGTTTTCTTGTTAATTTTCACAAGACCAGTGTTAAAGTTGTTTGTTTATCTTAATTTCTTGTTATTATACCTTAGTTTAACATAATTAATCAGTAGTTTAGTTTTTAAATTCATGTTAGTCAAACATTAGTAGTGTACATTAAAAAGTCAATTTTTCTGCAAATTTGCGTATTTCAGCAGTTTCGGCTGATTTTCGTCGATTTTTCATTTCTTTGTTTTTAGGAGTTAGACCCTGAAATTTGGCATGCTTAGAGTTACCCAGCTTGTGTACATCTAGAATTTTTTGCAAGATTTTTAGACCCCTTTTGAGCCCTTAAAACTAGGCCCAAAGTCGGGCATTTTTGCCCTGTGCACTAAGAACCACAGCAGACCTTAATAAGCCATTGTCTTATTGAGAGCTTTACAACTCTTGTGCATTGCTTTTTCATGTCCCTATAGCTTATATATACTCACCCCAGTCCATAGTAGCTTTTTCTTTTAGCTTGTAACCCATTTTAAAAGCTTCTAGCTTAATTAGAAAATTTCTAGTTTTAAAAAAAAACCTTAGAATAGCCCACTGTTGTAAATATGCATTTCGAATCAGCATATTAAGCTTATTATAAAAGTTTTGTCTTTTTAAAAGTTGTTTATAATTAGTTGAAAAGTTGATTTGTAAAAAGAAAAAGTAAAATAAAAATAAAAACGCAAAAAAATGGGTGTGGGATTCGAACTCAAGACCTCTCGCTAGTAATAACATGCATAACTCCCACACCCCTTCCAGTAGCTCTGGAGCACCAGTTCTGTCATACTTCTCCTCCCAATTCTATTTAACCCTTGTTTTTTCGTTTATAGCTTATTTTCTTTTTCAGCTTATATTAGCTTATCCGAATAAGCTATTTTGTCATTTTTATTTTTAATAAATCTGTAACAATGTAAAGTATTTATAGAAAAAAGTTCAGATTTTTTTGATTAGTTTTAGTATTTATTTCGAATTTTTATTTGTATAATAGTAATTAAATCATAATAAAAAATATAAAAGTCAAAAAAATATAATTCTTTTTTCTAAAATTTTCTTTTATCATATAGAACATGTAAAAATTATAATTGTACCCATAGTGTTTATATTTCATAAATTTTACGTTTTTACTTGCGCACGTACGTTATTTTTATTAATAACGCTCGTTTTCAGTTTTCTTTATAGTTTTTGTATACGTAAGTTTTAGATAACCGTTTTTCTTACATTTTTTATCGTTTTTAATTATCTTTCATATGTTTTAGCTTAGAAACCCATAACTCTTTTATTTTCACCTTTCCGCGCGAGGTTTTTAGATTTTCTTAAACTTTTATAATAACTTTGTAAATATAGTTATTTATTTTATTTTCTTTTAATTTGCATTTAAGCCGCTAAGGCATGCAAATTCCCTTTTTGGGAATGTTTGTTTTTATTCGTTTTGTACGTTTACGTTTAATTTAATTTAAACGTACGTTTGTAAATCTTTCGCGTTTTTAGGTTTCTGATTGTACGTTTTTAACGATACAGCTGTGACAGAGCTATGATTATTCACATTCCAGTGTTAGTCAGTCAGATTCCCATGTTTTTATATATTCAATAAATTTCAACATTACACACATTCGTTGTATTACAGATTTCACACCTCGTTGGGACTTAACGACCCGGGGATGTAATTCTATACTCCTTGGTAAACTTGCATTTTCTCCCGGGCTGTTTGCCTTTTATCATTTATTACGGTTGACCATTCACAAGTGGTTGACTTGTGTGATAGAGAAATAAAAGACGACTGGTTCGGGAGGAATCAAATTTTGGCGCCGCTGCCGGGGAGGTGTGCTGCGTATAACGAATTTGTTATATTAATAATTGTTGAAATATCTATCCATTGTATATATTCTATATATAATATCATATTTCAATTCCAAAAACAATATAAAACACAAAAATATTTTCCTTTTCATAGCACACAACTTGCCCAGTTTGATTAGTCCCTCAGTTACAACATTTGGTTGTTGGCTGTTTGAAAACAATTTGGTAGACGTTACAAACCCAGATTCCCTTTTAAGGGGCGGAAACGCGCAGTTTGTTAACTCCTCTATTAAGGACGTTTGATCGTTCGGTTGTCGGATTCCAGTTGCTGAGCTCTGTCAAGCCAAGATTCCCTTTCGAGGGGCGGTTGTTAGGATTTCCCTATTTTCATTTTCTTTGTATATATATATAAATCTTAAAAATGCAAAAACATTATAAAATCAAAAACCCAAAAATATTCTCCTAACCTTATTATTCATAATTTTGTGAGTGGTCCCCACTCCGATTTCTCACCCAATCATTTCCCTATGAACCAATTAATTCGGGGCCGAGTCAAGCTAGCGACTCGGTAATCAATAAACAGTAGCCATAACATGGGTTTTCACCCGTGTTTCACTTTTCTTAACCCTTTCTACCACCTAAGTGTGGGGGTGTGCCCCACATTTTGTATATAGATCTAAAAAACTTTGAGAAAATTGTATATATTGAAAAAGAGAATAATTGTTGTGTTTCCACACTTAGCCAGTAATGTTATCTTTTTACGTTCAAGGATTCGGCATAATAGCCGGGACTTTGAATATTGAGGACAATATTCAGTTCTAAGTGTGGGGGGGAAATTCTGGCGAATTTGATCAAAAAATGTACCCTTTTAGTCCCTTTTTCCCCAAAAATGGCCAAATTTAAAAATTAAAAAAAAAAAATTTTTTTAGTGGAAGTACTATGTACTAAACACAACAAATGGTAATCAGTCCGCCATGTCTAACCCACATAAGGATTGGCTAATCCGAGAGCAAACGGCTCTTGGTAAAGATATATCAAATCCGTTTATGGCTTGCAATTTGCCCAAAATTGTATGGTTTTTGACTCACCATATCTTTATAAGTGAAGAGTTGGCTAGCCCGCAAGGTTATGGCTTGTGGTAAAGGCAGTGAAAAACCATGATTGGTAATCAGCTCACCAAAGATAATAGTAATAATTTATCTAAGAGTTGGCTAGTCCAGAAGCAAACGGCTTCTGGTAAAGACAAATCAAATCCGTTGAAAGCTGGTGATTTGCTCAAAATCATTTGGTTATCATTTGTACCAAGGTTCTTACTTGAACTGAAACAATTGGCTACTCCAGAAGTAATGGCTTTTGGTAAAGAGATAAAATCCATTAAATTTTCATAAAAGATTGCTAGGGACTAGCAATAGTTTAGTGTGGGGGATTTGATATGTGTCTAAATACACATATATTTTATACTGTTTAACCCCACAAAATCAGCCAAAAACACTTTGAAAAACCATAAAATGCTATAAATATTATTGAAATGTGTTTTTATGTGATTCAGGTACAAAAGATTGAAAAACAAGTGAAAAACACACAAAGTTTACACAATTGTCATTTTCAGTCCCTGAAGTTTCATAATTTGGCAAAACTAGTCCCTGAAGGTTTAAAATGAATGAAAAGTCAACTTAAGTCCATGGGAACTCAAACTTATTCACAAATAGTCCCTGGATAAAAGTTTACACAACTTGGCAACTTTTACCCCTCAAGTATCAAAATTGGCAAAATTAGTCCCTGGGTTTTATAAAATGGAGTTTTATCAAATATCACCCTTGTACTATTCATGAATGACAATTTGGAACCTTTTGATAACTTTTGGGAAAATTACAATTTCACCCCTAAACTTTTGGAAAATTACATAAATGGTCCCCGGGTGTTTAAAATTGTAATAAATGAAAAATAGGACCTATGGTTTAACTAACTTGACAATATTGGTCCTTGTGATAACTTATAAAATGTTACAGGTTCAGCCCATCAACAAATCAGAAATTACAAGTTTGGTCCCTATGTTTAAACTACAAACCAAATCCGGACCATGCTTTATTTACTAAACCTAAATCCAAAAGTCCAAATCCTAAACTAAACCCAGCTGGCCCAACACCACAAGCCCAGCTACAAACCCACCCACACTCTTAGTTAATATCAGGGTCAAACAAGGTTTGACCCGTCTCCTTCTTACCACTATACCGCCAAAATCACAACCAATACCACCCTCCATTACCAGTCCATTGTTTTGCCCTCCACCTCTTCACCCACTATTTTTCCTGTCTCGTCCACCTCCACAACACCCCAAAGCTTATTAATTGCCCAAAAAATTGCTTTACGCAACTGCAAATATCTTTGAAGATATTTTGGCGCCAAAACTGAGTTGTATGGCTAGGATGTGTTTAACTCATCCAACGTTCAAGATTATTGGTGGGATTTGACTGAAAACTCAAGTGGACTCCAAAGAATCAATAAATACAGAAGAAGAGGCAAAGGAGAAGGATATCATAGATTTCGGTTTATGGTCACTTTAATTAAAATGTAATTTACTGCTTTCATTTACTTATCTGTCATTTAAACGCTTTCAGAGTTGTATTATACCTTGACAAAGTGTAATGAAACTCTATTTACAGTACCCCTTCATTTATCTTATCATTTATGCTTAATTGTCATTTAAATTTCCATGTCAAATGTTCAAAGTTGTTAATCGGTTTCAAATAGACACTACATAAGCTATGCCAAGCTTATGCAAGCCAATTGAATCATTAAACATCAGCCTTGTTCATTATAATTCAAAAATCACCAAAAATAGAGAAAATACAATGAAAAATCAAAAATAGTGAGTTAAGGAAGAAGATGATGAAGCAGGGGTGATTTTGGAATGCTATGGGTATTAGGAGCTTATTGGGAAGCTAATAGGTGAAACCTTGTCCTTGGTTCCATTGTTTCTCAGCTTGTTCATCTTGTAAGCTATTTTTCCATTTTTGCAATTTTACTGTTTCAGTCCTTTATCTGTTTGATTCTCTTGTTTTCTTGTTAATTTGTTGTTAGTTAATGTTTATTTAGCTTTATCTTAAGTTATTGTGTTTTGGGATAAATTGTTTTTGGAAAATCCATTTTGACTGTCCATTTGCTTAGATTTGATAATCCTAGGATTACACTTGTTTGACAAACTTGTTGTGCTGAAAAGAGTTTTATTTGACACATAAATACTCCTGGATTTGATGAAATTGGTTCACATGGTCTTATGTTTTGAAAAACTCAATGTTACCCCAGTTAAGGGCTGTTTGGATCATACTGTGTTAGCTGTAATTTAGATTGTTTGTGTTGTTGTTTATTGTTGATATAAGTTTCAATAGTTCATATTAACTCAGAAAATCCATAAAATCAAGTACTTATTAGACAAAAAGTCAAAATAGTTTTTGATCTTTTCTAGTTTCTTGTCTGTTAGAGTTTTCTTGTTAATTTTCACAAGACCAGTGTTAAAGTTGTTTGTTTATCTTAATTTCTTGTTATTATACCTTAGTTTAACATAATTAATCAGTAGTTTAGTTTTTAAATTCATGTTAGTCAAACATTAGTAGTGTACATTAAAAAGTCAATTTTTCTGCAAATTTGCGTATTTCAGCAGTTTCGGCTGATTTTCGTCGATTTTTCATTTCTTTGTTTTTAGGAGTTAGACCCTGAAATTTGGCATGCTTAGAGTTACCCAGCTTGTGTACATCTAGAATTTTTTGCAAGATTTTTAGACCCCTTTTGAGCCCTTAAAACTAGGCCCAAAGTCGGGCATTTTTGCCCTGTGCACTAAGAACCACAGCAGACCTTAATAAGCCATTGGCTTATTGAGAGCTTTACAACTCTTGTGCATTGCTTTTTCATGTCCCTATAGCTTATATATACTCACCCCAGTCCATAGTAGCTTTTTCTTTTAGCTTGTAACCCATTTTAAAGCTTCTAGCTTAATTAGAAAATTTCTAGTTTTAAAAAAAAACCTTAGAATAGCCCACTGTTGTAAATATGCATTTCGAATCAGCATATTAAGCTTATTATAAAAGTTTTGTCTTTTTAAAAGTTGTTTATAATTAGTTGAAAAGTTGATTTGTAAAAAGAAAAAGTAAAATAAAAATAAAAACGCAAAAAAATGGGTGTGGGATTCGAACTCAAGACCTCTCGCTAGTAATAACATGCATAACTCCCACACCCCTTCCAGTAGCTCTGGAGCACCAGTTCTGTCATACTTCTCCTCCCAATTCTATTTAACCCTTGTTTTTTTCGTTTATAGCTTATTTTCTTTTTCAGCTTATATTAGCTTATCCGAATAAGCTATTTTGTCATTTTTATTTTTAATAAATCTGTAACAATGTAAAGTATTTATAGAAAAAAGTTCAGATTTTTTTGATTAGTTTTAGTATTTATTTCGAATTTTTATTTGTATAATAGTAATTAAATCATAATAAAAAATATAAAAGTCAAAAAAATATAATTCTTTTTTCTAAAATTTTCTTTTATCATATAGAACATGTAAAAATTATAATTGTACCCATAGTGTTTATATTTCATAAATTTTACGTTTTTACTTGCGCACGTACGTTATTTTTATTAATAACGCTCGTTTTCAGTTTTCTTTATAGTTTTTGTATACGTAAGTTTTAGATAACCGTTTTTCTTACATTTTTTATCGTTTTTAATTATCTTTCATATGTTTTAGCTTAGAAACCCATAACTCTTTTATTTTCACCTTTCCGCGCGAGGTTTTTAGATTTTCTTAAACTTTTATAATAACTTTGTAAATATAGTTATTTATTTTATTTTCTTTTAATTTGCATTTAAGCCGCTAAGGCATGCAAATTCCCTTTTTGGGAATGTTTGTTTTTATTCGTTTTGTACGTTTACGTTTAATTTAATTTAAACGTACGTTTGTAAATCTTTCGCGTTTTTAGGTTTTTGATTGTACGTTTTTAACGATACAGCTGTGACAGAGCTATGATTATTCACATTCCAGTGTTAGTCAGTCAGATTCCCATGTTTTTATATATTCAATAAATTTCAACATTACACACATTCGTTGTATTACAGATTTCACACCTCGTTGGGACTTAACGACCCGGGGATGTAATTCTATACTCCTTGGTAAACTTGCATTTTCTCCCGGGCTGTTTGCCTTTTATCATTTATTACGGTTGACCATTCACAAGTGGTTGACTTGTGTGATAGAGAAATAAAAGACGACTGGTTCGGGAGGAATCAAAAGGTTCACAAAATTCACCAGTGTACTTATCTAATTCACTAGTTAATGAACTAGATGATTGGCCCATTTTCATCTTACCTCTCAATATATCTCCATGATCAAGTTCGTTGCTAGTATTAGTGGTCCTTGGCCTTTTCCCTAAGGTTGAAGATGAATTAGAAGATGGAGCATGAATACGCACTTAATCGTCATAAAGAAGTTTCATTTTCCCTTTAATGTACTCTTTTTTCTTTACCACAACTGATATGCCTTCCCTTCCGTAATGGTCATCCACAATTACATCCAAAAATTCACATATTCTAAATCGTACCTAGCAAAAGAATCTTTATATTCATGAGCTACTTCTAACATATTGTAAGTGGAGTTCCACCTAGTTGGACACTCAAGTACCAAACTCTTAGTGCTATCACATCTAGCACTTCGAGCACATCTATTAAACCTTTCAATCCTAGTTCCCGACTTTTTAATCCACTTAACGGCACACCTAATGCTTTCAATCGAATTACCAACATGTTTTATGCCATCTTGCACTATAAGGTTGACAATATGAGCCGCACATCTAATATGAAGCCATTCTCCTAATAACAAACAATCATGGTTTTTTTCAAATATAAGCTTCATAAAACCAATAGCATTATCATTTGAGCTTGCATTATCAACTGAAATAGACAAAACATTATTGAAACCCCGTTCATTCAAACAATTCTTAACCCCCTTTCCTATATCAATCCCCCGATGGCCATCAAGAAGACAAAAGTTCAACACTTTCTTGACATATAACTCTTCTTTTTAATGGATGTTCAAGTGTCGGTAGTCAAACAAACCCTACCAATATTTTTCCTAATTGTTTCACGAAGCTTGTTTTTCTCCTGTAAATACATCCCTAAACACTCTTGTGTTATTGCACCTCGACACGGAACATCAAATAAAGGTTGGTTGATTCTTTGATAATACCTAAAACCTGAATTCTCAACAAAGCTAAATGGGAGCTCATCGACAACTATCATGTGTGCTAAAGCTTCCTTACTTTTTTTTTGATCAAACTTCCATGCCATCATCTTTTTTGCATCACCACCCTCAAAAGTTATATTAGTTTGAGAAGTACTTATTTTTTCTAAGTAGGGTTTGCATGTCGTTACATGATTTTTCATATTTGTATTACCATGCTTTCTAGAGTGGCATAAGTAAGTTTTGCCGCAATGTTTACATTTAGCTTTTTTGTCGACAAGTTTCTCACCTTTTTTAAGCTTTACTTCTTCAAATTCGTTCCATACAGGTGATGTTTTTTTGCGGCCCTTTGGTTGTTCTACCTCCTCCTCCATGTCACTGCTCTCAACCTCAACAGGTACTTGATTAACTGAGTTTGATTCCAACGTCATCTAACAACAATTAAAAAAAAACGAAACATCAACAAGACAAAAACTAATAAGAAAACTAATAACTTAAATATATAGAATTTCGAATATCATCTAAATTATTAAATTCTTTACTTTTATCAACTTCCTTTATTAATCGATTAATTTATTTGTTAATCAGCTGCGGCTAGGAATGTAAGTGTAGACCCACGATTAATTCAAACGATTTATGAGGAGGAAACTAATAATCAAACAATAAACCTTATTACTGAACAATTACCTTTTCTTTGAATGATGATGATCTTGTGAGTTGTGACTGTGAGGGGAAAGTATGGACAACTAAGAGATGATAATTGTTGACTGATTTTTGAGGGTTGAGTAGAAGAATGGATTTGTCAGGGGAGGGAAGGGATTTGTCTGGAGGGAAGGTACTAATGGGTGGTTGCATACTTGCATAGGAAATTGAAACTAGATATTAGACATTGGACGTAAAAAGTAATAATTAAAAAAGCCATAATTGAATCTTGTCGGATCTTATCGGGTTGACCCGATAACCCGATAGCATTTTTTATTTAACCCGAACCCGACCCGATAAAACTATCGGGTTATCGGGTTCGGGTCAAAACAACCCGACTAGATTTTTTGACCCGATTAGACCCGACCCGATTAGCCTTATCGGGTTCGGGTTCGGGTCGGGTCAACCCGACCCTACTGACACCCCTAATGATGGGAATAGTCACCTCAAGAATTTTGTACTTCAACGCGAACAATTCACATCTCGACTGTCAAAGTTCAATAGTTTCTCGAAAAGGTCTCGAATTCATGTAGGAACGTGAAAACGAAAATCAAGCGTAAATACCCACACCTTTTCTCAACTCCATCGGGTAACTCTAAGTGAAAACCGAGGACGGTTTTCCTTCTAAGGCGGGGAGGATGTGACAAACGGTAATTTTCCAACCAATATTTTAATAATAAACGGTAATTTATTATTACCTAACTGTTTGATTAAGCATTCATGAGCTTGCTTAACTATTTCGGGAAGCAAACCCGCACACTGTAGCTTACAGTAACTCATTACATTGGTTATTTTATCAGAAATATGGGAATATGTCGTTTTCTGACTACTACTGATCATTTACGTATTAAAACAAGAAGTATCTCGCACACAACACCACACGCGTACCGACACAATTCTAGTAACGGCATAAAACCAATACTTATTATCCGGAGCCCAAAACTTCGTTTGTATATGATTTTTATAAAAACGCACTCGAAAATGATATCGTTCGTGCTCACGATAACCAGGAAAACACTAAATTATACTAGAGTTCAGTGGGACACGGGGTACACTTATCACCCACAAAAGTATCCCACCCACTTTATAAATCGTATAAAAAAAAAAGTAAACGTTTTATATCCTACCACACACACACAACGACTTTCTCCCTCTCTCCCACAATTATAACGTCACCCTCTCTCTCCCTCATCTCTTCGTTTTCAGAAGTCAGATCTGGAAATCGATGGCATCAAAGACAAACCATCACTATCCCCCTTGAAGCCAAAACTCAGTATGAACTCTTTTGTCTAAGCATCAAAGTCAATGTACCATGGTTTATTGATGAGGAAGAAGACGCGTGATAACGAGGGAGATGGTGATTTTTGCTAAAAATTGATACTACACAAGTCTTACACCAAGGAAAGATTAGTCAAAACCATTTTCTTTTCATTCTTTTTATTTGACTCGAGCCACAGGGACTCCCCACTCTTCACACACTTTCAAAGCATCACAAATACATATCTCAAAAGTTTGGTTTTGAGGATTCAGTGGTGGGTTCCTGCTTGGCTTTGGGTCGAGTCGATTTGCTATTCAAGTGTTGCCTTGTTTTTGTCGCATCTTCAATCGATCCACAAACAACTCTCTTTTGTAAGGATTTATATACTTGTTGTGATATTATTATTGTCTCGATTGGTTTTGGTGAATCGACTAGTTGTTCATTTTTTTTATAGAACCGATTATATTGATTGAGTGTTAAACCTTTGTGTTATTATCTTGTGTGGTATAATTTATAAGTCGAACTGAAACCGGATCTAATTTGGCTTGCAAGTGTCATTTATTTGGTTTGCCTTTTGATGTCTGCGTTCTGGTATTAATCCGTGTTGTTTCGGATTTATGATATGAACGACTTGGTTGCTTATCTTTTTGTTTTGCTTGTTGGCATTAAGCGTTGTGATAAGTAATTTTGAGGTTTAATTAGAAAAACATTAGAATCTGATGGCGTGTAATCTTGGCCAAATTAATACATCTAAAAAGCTTGTCAAAGACTTTGTGTGTATGGATTATTACGGGGGTCGAAACCTACTATGGTCGAACCACAGTGGTGACTTTTGTCGAGTATTGGGTTATAAAGTTGGTTTGATATTGGGGGTGTCCTGGTTGAATTTTGTTAACTAAAATGTGACTAGTATTTTGAGTGTGTCGTGTGGTTGCGGTATCGAACCCAACCAACAACTCAAGTCGTGTACCCAATGAGGGTCACACTAGTTTGAGTAGTAGGATGAAGTCAATGAGTGTGTTTTTTTTTTGCTGTAGAAACTCACCGATTGCATGTGTTTGGCTTGGTTTATTTTTCATTCTTGGCATATGTGAAATTATGTTTTTCGGATAAATCATTTGCTGTCATAATTTAAATTATAGGATTTGGGTGACTAAAAAATGTTTTCACAAGCTAAAATGTTAATTTTGGATAGCTCATTTCGTATAGATAAATTTTCATATAAAGAACGTCGAAAACGGACATATAACGAAAAAGATACGGCCAATTTAAGATTGACAAAATACAAAAATTTTGACAGCAATTTAATAAAATTAACTTATTGATCTGATTTTTAAAACGAGGTTTTGGACCCTTTCGGGTCCAAACCGGCCTAAATGTAAAACACGAAAGTTGTCCGAAATGATGTTTTACTAAAGACAACGCGAGATTTTTAAGCTTGAAAGTGTAAAACGAGGGATTTAAGCTTGGTCAAAGTCGGACAATTTTTCTGAAAAAGTCAAATTACCATTGCTGTTTGGAAATTAAATTGGTGTTTTTAAGCGTTTTCGAGTCCGTTTGAGCTTTGAAAACCTTAGTGAATGCTATTGTATCACTTATAAACTACTAGGGAGCATTAGAAACCCTCTCAATTCAATATTTCGTAAGGGTAAGGCTTATAAAAAATATAAAGGAGTGTTTGGAATTGCTTACTTGTTTTGCTTATTTTTAGTTTGGTTTAATTCCCGGCTTATTCGACTTATTTGATTTCAACTTTTTTCGTCATATTATCTCACGACTTGATACGACGTAATCGACTCACTCGACTCCTTGTTACACGACGTTGACGTACGATATACATTAAAATTTACTAAACATATTTTATAAACATATTATAAACTATAACTATAATCAAAACTTAAGTTTTTGAACCATTAGTCCATACCTCATAATCAAACTAAACGAAACTTATCCTGAATAACAATGGTATATTATTCATCGTGACGCTTAGTCACCACGTACAATTAAAACATATACTCGGGTCATGCCCGAATTTTCTAGAGACCCTACATTTATAATTTACACATGTATTTTTAAACTCTTTTAATAAAACCTTTACGTAAAGTATAATTCTTACATACTTTTATTACCAACTAATATTTGATTTTATATAAATTCTTCGTCTATCATTTACTTGTGGTTACTTTCCGAATGTCGTCTTTCGGTTATTTTCGAACCGGAGATTTATTCGTCTTTGATACTTTTGTATCATGTACTTACATACTTATGCACTTCCAAGAGCCAATACTTACGAACATTTAGAAAACTGTTTTAAACTTAAACGCTGCCACACAAGCAACAATAACACTACACTTTAAAACTTTCGAGTTTAATTAAACTTCATTGAGTCTTAAACTAAAACTATGAACTAAAACATGCCTTACTACTCTAGGTCGCGTGTTGGTGCTGAACACTATCTGACTTATTTCACTGTCTGACTACTTTTGCTGAGGTGAGTTTCATAGCCCCACTTTTGTATTGTTTACACTTGTTTTCAAATACTCGGGGTGAGAATACATTGCTCGTTTTTAACATGCGGACACAAGCACTTTAACGATTATACTCCTATGACCAAATGGACCGGCTAAGCCAAATGAACTGGCCAACCTGCTATGTACATACACAACCGAATGTATCGGTACACCACTGTTCGTTCCCGACCAAATGTATGGTCATGTAAATATTGAACCTTGTGATCCGCACTGATTTTTTTACATACTTAAACCTATGAACTCACCAACTTTACGTTGACACTTTAGCATGTATTTTCAGGTTTTAAGATGATAGTTTACCCTTGGAGGCGCTTGGCAATGGCATGGTCATAGGCGACTCTGATAAACAGTTGGGACCGCTTTATTTATTTTATGGGCCTATTTATGCTCTACTTTTGAATAATGTAAATTTAACACTTTTTGTTAATGAGTTTTATTCTAAACGATTAAGGTAAAAACCGTTCTTTGTACTTGTGTTGTGATACCAATTGAGTAGCACCCCAGTGACATGTATGCTTCCGCTAGACCCAATTTTGGGGGTGTTACACAGACCATTTACTTGGGCTGAGTACAAGTCGCATACCTATGCACACCGGCTTGGAGAAACTAGGCTTGATCATTTTAAGCTATCGTAGATTTAGTTATGTTGTACTTATATCTTATGCAATAACAATCTACTAGTAGGTTGGAAATCCTTTTCAAAAAGGAAATTTTGATCTAAACATATAAATGCTAATGGTAATGCTCCTATGACTTAAGGAGGGAAAGAAAAGGAAATTGACTGATAAGGGATGGTGATTTAGTTAATTTTGCAGTATTTCATTTTAAAATTATGTTGAAAATATTTACCTCCTATTTCTTTATTTTCATTACTAAAAAAACTTGAAAAATGAGCATTATAGGCGTATTAAATAGATCTACACCTTATCCATGTAAGTAATGTTAACCAATATAACTATCAACTATCATTGATGACTTTTATCTTTGGTTACAAACTTATTCAACTCCTCGACGGTTTAAATCGATGAGGAAACACTGAGGCTAATGATAACGGGAGCCGTCCCCCAACCACAACCCCATAAAAGCAATGTGTTGCCCTATTAGCCCACCCCAAAGCGATGCGTCGCCAAGCAACCATTTCAAAGTTTCGGTTGCTCAGCCGACCGAAACATTTGAAAGATTTGTGTGTGTAGTTTTTTTTTTTATTTGTTTTATGGAGTATGTTTTTTGTTGTAGTTTTCGGGGTTGCTTTTGTGGTCACCACTAGCTAATTATGGTTGGGGTGGAGTTATGGAGAGAGAAAGCTGAGGTGGAGCTGAGGTGGCGGGGTTGCTTGGGTGAATTTGTGGTCAGCACTAGCATTGGTATGATTATGTACACATGTAGGTATGTAGGTGTAAATTTAAAAGAATCCACAAAAACATGGGCACTTTTATAATTTTGTTAGACTATCATTTTTAATGTTGATCATGTTAAGCAACAAAAAATATATTTTGTGGCAATATGTGAGATATATATGTAATGAAAAATTAAACATTTCTGAATAGAGTTTAAACAATAATTTTTTATCCTGACTCTAGTAAATGATGAACTACAAGTAGTGCAAAACTGTTCTCTTTTTCTTTCTGTAAAACAGTTGATAAAACACTTGAAATGGTTTATTTCTTCAAATAGATTTCTTTCAAAATTTAACTACATCACAAATTCACAATACTTGTAATAAAATCTTAGACAATATTTCAAATTAACTTTGTGTACAACCGTACATGCACCAAATTAACTTTGTGTCATCTCGCTTTCAATATTTCAAATTCTGGCCAAACTTTGGATTAAGAAATTAAATATCTTATTCGCATATTTCATATTTTTTCACTGCCAACACAAATCAAGTTCATGTGTGCAGATAAAAACTATGAATCAATTGCATGTGCCTTTTAAATTTTACTTTGAATAGCATTTTAGCTACTCGACTCCAAAAGCATAAAAGAAGAACACCTTGAATTTCTTAAGTTAACTGGTAAATCCTTATACACTATCATAATCAAGATGTGAGATGTCAAGTTCGAATCATTTTTGACGCAAACGACTCTGAAGTGACCACAACAATACATAAATGGAGAGCTTTACCCGATTTGAGTATATGTAGCTATAAGTAAACCCACTCTAACAGATCGTTAAATTCAATACCATGGTTATCAAAAGAAAAAAATTTTTACCTCAGATATTATATCCAGAATGTGTATTATAGTCCCATGTTCAATACACATGCATATTGTAAGTGGCTTAAAGATGATTAATTTTAAGAGTAAACTACAAAAAATGTCCCTAAACTTTGCGAAAATTGCGAAAGATGTCCTCGAAAAAAATTTGCAAATATTGTCCCTAAACTTTCAATTTTCTGCAACTTATGTCCTTGCCGCGTTACTAGTTGCAAATTTAGTTTTTTGACTAACGCTCGTTAGTTTTGGCCGTGTGAAATGACTATTTTACCTTCGCCTATTTTACCCTCCTACTAGGGACATTTTTTGCAAGAACATTTTTTGCATTTTACAATTTATTTTCATTTTGACTTCCCATCACCACCACCCTCTACCACCACACAACCATCACCACCACCCTTGTGTTCTTGATCTTTATCTTCTACCTTTTCAAACCCAGATTCCGGCCATCGTCTCCGGCTACCAACCACCATGTCCGGCATGTTTAACCTACAAAACTTTCTTCTCTTTTCGTAAGATCATTTCATATTCACTTTTATTCAATAGTTACAATGAACCCATATATAAATTGATGTACAGTTTTGTGGGTTTCATGCATAATGCATAATGAATGACGAATTTTTTTACATCCCTTCAAGGCTGACACAGTTTTTTACAAAAAACTACAGTTCATATTCACTTTTACTTGATCAAAACTCATCACGATTCATCACCACCATCGCATAATCACATCTCACCACTCACCTCACCCATATAAATTCGAAGCCATCTCACAACTGTGCCACCATGTGTCAAATGGTAATTTTTCATTTTTAATAATAATTATTACTTTATCAGAAAATGCGCATTATTTATTTATTGACATCTATTAATGAGAGGTTATCTCATTTAATTACGTTATTACACTACGATAACTTAAAAACATTGATATGTGATACAATGCATTGGAACGAGCTCACACACGGACCCCGAAAATCATTTACACTCATTTTACACCAAACGGATCCTTATACACATTCTCGGCCCAATTCTGGCCTGGTACTATTCACCAGCCCAACCCAAAATCTTATAAATTTATTTATTTCACTTATCTCACTCGACTAAACTCACCACACTTGGCCTCGTTTTCTTTTGATTTTGACACACAACACACCCAGCTTTTTACACCATTCGACTCCTCACCCACCAAAGAAACAGTATGTCGACTCTCACTCACTCATTCGAACAATTGTACACCTAACGAGAGGTAAAGTAAATCGCCATCAACACTTGTACAAATTCACTCAACTTTCACACCATTTAACCAAATCGATTTAAACTTAATTCTACCTATGTCTTTTTATGTTCTTTGGTCAATATAGAGTTCCTAAGATCATTTTCTCACATTATTGCACAATATCACACGTTAAATATATCACTTGGACCTTTAAACCATGTCGACACACACATGTATGCATACTACTCGACACTTAACCAAACCAACACATAAAATCCTTCCAAATATCTTTGTAAATCTTCCTAAAAGTCATCAAATCTCTGCACATTCCTGAACGATCAATTTGTGAACATAAAATACAATATAAGTTGTGTATGTGTCCATATATTTCGACATATACATACATATTTCATTCCTACATAACTCCCATTCACACCATAATATTTTTCATGCATTTCTCCTAAGTATTCCCTCATTTTCGAGCCTCAAGAAGACTAGAAACAATTCTCCATTGCATTCGAGCCATATATTTTGGGACAAGAACATAACCATTCGATCATTTGATGCTTGTTCTAGCGAGTGAAGGTTTTTCCATTCGATCCTAGTCCTTTTAAACGAAAGTCTCACCACCTTTTAAGTTGTAGTAAGTCGTCTCAATCCATTTTCCATTCTTTCTTATAGTTTTTACCACTCCATGCATTGTACACAATTTATTTCGAACATATATATACTTTTCTATGCTTTTTACACTTTCTATTATTCATTTTCACGTAAACATGGTTGCCTCCTATTGATGGAAGGCTAGAAATCATTGATACACCATCACATGACACATACAAGTTCATTTCATTACATACCGAGCACCATTTTTATCTCATATTGCATCGTATAAAAATATAACACATACTTAAGTTATATTTCATTTTTGGACATACTCATTTATTCGACTAAGAATGGTTTCATATAATCCGAATCATATACACAATATATAATTTTTAGTGCTCATCTCGATTCTTCATAAGCTCACCTAATAAATTATTGTTATAAGTTTTCTTTGATAAGCTCATATAAACCCTTTAATGACCCTAAAGCTAATGCTACTCGGACTGTTTTAAATATACTCAATTTATCGATTGGGCTAGTTAGACCAATAAGCAAATTATAAGCAACCGTGATAAGCTGCTGGTATAAGCTCTTTTGTTATATTTTTCTAACCATAAAATAAGCCGAAACATAAGCCCGCTTTGGCTTAAAACCCTTTGGATCGAAAAATCTTAACGGGCCTTTAATTATAATCGTTAAGTCCATTAAGCTTAAAAATAAGCACTTCGGCCAATAAGCAGTTTATATAGACTCCAATAAGCTATATAAAGTTGGTAAAACTCTCGGATAATTTTTCCTACCTTTTTTGTGATTTTTGGACTAAATTTGCAAAGTATATTTACTATTAGGGTTAAAATTGTAACTTTCAGAAAAATAGGGTACAAACTGTCAAATCAGTAACTTATGGGTATAAAAGGATAAAACAATAACTAAAAGTCATAAAATGTAACATTTGACCCTTTTTGGACTAAAAATGTAACCAAGGACTAACGGTGCAAAACTAACTCCGTTAGGGTAAAAAGTGTAAAAATTGTATAAGTACAAGGACCAAACAGTAACTTTATACCATTTTCAATTCTATTTCATATTTTATACTTTTTCACACAATCACGTGCATTTGTGCTATTCGTTTTAATATATTTAAACACGTTACGTTATATTTATATAACGAATTTTAATGATTTAACTTAACGTTTCGTTTCACCACTTTCGAGGAAACGATATTTATGGATTAAATGACATAAAAACAAGATAATATTATATATAATATTATTTTTTGAACTTTAAGCATTTTATGCATATCAAACACACACATCACAAACCAAATCGTTATCCGTTGCTCATTTTCACACTCATTATCCGTATTGAGCCAAAACTGTCAAAATCTCAGACTTCACTATTATTCAGGTCGTGTGTTGGAGCCGTTCCCATAATTTACAAGATTTCACTTTTCACCTTGCCAGTTACGCTCAAGGTGAGTCATAGCCCCACTATTACTTTATTTCTCATTTTAAACTACTTGGGGTGAGAAACATGCTTACTTTTATGGACCATTTAAACAATGCTTTTGTTTGACAAACTATTACCTGCTGGCCTAAGTACTGTATCCCAAATTCATGCCCATACTCATGTACCATTAGTTCCCGAGGGGAAGCACGAGTGATATAAATATATCTATTGAGGGTGACACCTCCATCCGTGTTGCAATTCAACAGTCCCGATTGGACAAACGGGTGTATACCATGTCGAATTATAGTGTCTAGGGATAGAACACTTGTCGGGCCTTATTATTACATGACTCATTTCATGCAACTGTCATAGCTTCGGTAGCATGAAACTTAGCGTAGCGTAATAGCACTTTTGTATACATTTCGCACTTTGAAATGTTAACTCATGAACTTACTGGTCTAACTTTACTGCTTTATATAAACCTATGAACTCACCAACCTTTGTGTTGACACTTTTAGCATATTTTTCTCAGGTGTTTAGTTGTTGATATATGATGATGCAAGGCAGTGCATGGCAGGGGCATAGGCACACTTTTGGAGTGTACACATAACACTCATGACCAGAGTTTTGGTACTTGTAGAAACTAAGAACGTGCTAAAGATAGTTTCTATTATTATCAAGGTTCTTCGTCATCATCTCTAACAACTACTAACATACATAAAACCTAGGCATCCGTTGTAGGAACTCGATGCCTAGACACACCCTACACCTTTACTTAGACGTCTACATCATTACACACACACAAAAAAACCTACGCCCCTATCCTCTTTATATACTAAAGGATTAGGGTTACACAAAGAATATTCTAGAATAATAAAAGATACATAGTAATCTTTTCCTTTTGTGAAGTTTCATTCTTTGTCTCCATAAGTCCCTCATATTTCACATGTTTTGTCTTTATCAACTCAACTTTTAGACCCAACAGTACTATAGGACAACTAATAAATTATTATGGGCCTTGTTTTCCGCATTTCAATTATGCAAAACTTATGTTTTAATTAATGAAGCTTTTAAAACGGATTTGATAAATTCGTTCTCTATTACTTGTGTTGTGATCCAATTACGTAGCACCCCAGATATTATTTCTGCTGCGATCTGATTTGGGGGTGTTATAGATTGGTATCAGAGCTAAGGTTATAGAGAACTAGGTACACATAAAACCTAGACTATAACCGCTTTTTACAAAAACTCAACCTATGACCGCCATGCGCCAGCCTGCCTTACTTGCCACTTTACTTGCTACTCTACTTATTGTTTCGGCAAGCCTAGCATATACTTGCATGCTACTTTGATGACACATGCTTTCGTGTTAATTGTATACATATACATATGTACTTATATTATGGCTAATACTTTCTTGCCTTACAATAAAGATTATAAGTATCTTATATATACTTATACAGTTATACACGTATACCATCTTTGTCACAGACCATGTCTTTCAAATCATTTGATATTACTGAAACTATTCTCTGTACTACTCGTACATCACCTACCCTTCAAATCACTCCAGATGCTAAAGATTCCTATGTGCAAGTGTCACAACCGCAACCTGATATGGAACTTACTCTAAATACTCAGATACCACCACCACCATCACCTACTCACTCACCTCCACATCAGAAACTTAGGAGAGCTACTGAGTTTTATTCAGATGAATAGTTGATTGGTTGTCCGGCAACATTCGAGATTGGGCAGAGTTCGAGGGGAACGCACCAAGAGACGGTTTGGAAGGATGTTGAGCTAAACACTCCATTGTCTGACATTCCAAACTCCCCAATGCCAGACATCCCAGACGACGTATCCTCACTTAATCCCCCTGACTATACTATAAGTACTCGTGATTCGATATGGACCCTTCTTCATCAACAAGCCAGCACACTGGACGTTCACACTGATCAGCTGGAAAGGTTACAAACAACACGTTTCGAATGGTATGATTGAAACATTGACACTCTGTTTAGGAGAGCCGATGCCAAGAGGCGAGAGGTGTTTGACTTAGGAATGAAGGTTGATGAGATGCAGGATACTTATAACCATGAGCTTAGAAACTTGGATTCCAGAGTCCGCTGTTTGAGTAGAGACCATACTCAGATACATGGTAGGGTTGAAGACGTTGAAAGGACCCTATGGTTAGCCAGAGACATGGCAAGGAACCAAGGTCAGAAGATTTCCGTCTTAGAGGCCATGTTAGCTACTCAGATAAGAATGTGCCAGGAGTTCCAGAGACGCGCGCAAACATGGAAGCTGCACAACTGGAGCTTGAGGCAGAAGTTAAGCGTTTACGTCAAGGACGTAACTAATCTTAGATTCATATGTATCGTTGTTGTACCCACTAAACCGAGTAGTCTTCGGTTAGTGTCTGATGTATTTTTCAATAAGCTTGTAATTTTCAAATCTTGTAACCGACTTTTAATCTATAACAAGCTCATTTTGTTATATCTCCCGGATAATTGATTATCTTGATTAAATTCTTTCGTTCATGCCCTACTATAATGCTATTCATTCTTGTGATGACTTCTCATACTCTTATGCAAAATCTCATCATTTGTTACTTTCTTTTGTAGGCAAATGGCTCCACGTAAATCAAACCGTACTCGAAACGCAATTAATGCCACTCCCCCTCCAAACGTAGTCAACCAGCCAACTTTGGCACAACTTGTGGCACAGCAGGTAGCAGAAGCCATGGCCGCTGCTGCCAATGCGGGATCAAGCACAAACACCGGTGACAGAGCCGCGAGACCCACTAATGTCAGTCGGAGCTGCACATACAAGGAATTCCATGCTTGTGATCTAGGAAGTTTTGGAGGAACTGAGGGAGCTGTCAGCTTGGCAAGGTGGCTAGAAAAGTTGGAAACTGTGTTCCGCGTCTGCAATTGCGAAGAAGAATCCAAGGTTAAGTATGCCTCGTATACTTTGACAGGCAGTGCTTTAACCTGGTGGAACTCTTACATGAAGTCACAGGAATGGATATTGCTTACGCTATGGCGTTGGAGCAATTCAAGGCATTAATGCTTCAGAAGTATTGTCCTCGCACTGAGGTAAAAAAGATGAAAGCAGAATTTTGGAACTTGAAGGTTCAAGGCACCAACATTTTGGTGTACACACAACGTTTCCAAGAGTTAGCATTACTATGTCCCGAGTTAGTTGCTACTGAGGCGCGAATGATAGAGCGTTACATCGGAGGATTGCCCTTGAACATCAGAGGGAAAATATTGGCTGCTAATCCTAGTGATTTGCATAACACAATCTCCATCTCTCACAACTTAATGGATCATGTGATTCAAGATGTGGCAAAAAAAGGATGAGATAACAAAAGGAAATGGGAGGATAACTCAAGAGCCAACCATCAGCCAAACAAACGACAGGAAGTCGCTAAGGTTTATTCTGCTGGACCCAGTGATCAGAGGGTCTATGCTGGAAAAGCCCCTCTGTGTAACCGTTGTAAACTCCATCACAACGGACCATGCACCGTGAAATGTGGAAATTGTCAAAAGATCGGTCATATGACCAGGAATTGCAGATCACCAGTTCTTGCTACTGCTCAGAGAGCGCCAGTAACTAATCAAATAGCTCCTACCGTCAAGGACAAATCTTCCCTTACCTGCTTTGGTTGTGGTGAAAAGGGGCACTTCAGGCATGAGTGCAGGAAACAGAGAAACCAGGGTAACAATGGGAATCAAGCTGCTAGAGGGAACCAGGGCTATGCAGGAAATGCCTAAGGAAGAATGTATGTGGTTGGAGGAAGAGAAGCACCAGAGGACCCGAACGTCGTTACGGGTACGTTTCTTCTAAACAACCGCTATGCATCTATTTTATTTGATACCGGGGCAGACAAGAGTTTATATCAAACACTTTTAGTCAATTGCTAGATAACACCCCTACGGCTTTAGACATTGTTTACGACGTAGAACTAGCTAATGGTAATGTGGAAAGAGTAGACACTATAATCCGAGGCTCTACGCTAAACCTGTTGAACCACCCATTCAACATAGATCTTATGCCAGTAGGACTTGGCAGTTTTGATGTTATTATTGGAATTGACGGGTTATCTAAAAACCATGCGGTGATCATCTGCGACGAGAAGATTGTTCGTGTACCGTACGGTAATGAAGTATTGGAAGTATTAGAAGATACGAGCGACCGTAGAGGTACATCTCGATTTAACATCATATCGTGCACCAAAGCTCAGAAGTACATTGAGGATGGATGTCTCCTCTTTGTAGCACAAATTGAGAATAAAAAGAAGGAGCCTAAAGAAAAATGCCTAGAAGACGTGCCAATTGTGCGTGACTTTCCTGAAGTCTTTCCCGAGGACTTGCCTGGACTTCCACCAGTCAGGCAACTCGAGTTTCAAATTGACTTAGTACCAGGTGTTGCACCCGTAGCGCGAGCACCGTACCGATTAGCTCCTTCAGAGATGCAAGAACTATCAGAACAACTACAAGAACTCTCAGAGAAAGGTTTCATCAGGCCTAGTTCCTCACCATGGGGAGCCCCTGTTCTATTCGTCAAGAAGAAAGACGGAACATTTCAGATGTGCATCGACTATAGAGAGCTGAACATGCTAACAATAAAGAACCGATACCCACTTCCTAGGATTGACGACCTATTCGATCAACTACAAGGTTCTAGTGTATATTCAAAGATCGAACTTCGATCTGGATACCATCAACTTCGAGTTCGAGAAGAAGACATCCCAAAAACAACATTTAGAACCCGTTACGGACACTACGAATTCCAGGTTATGCCATTTGGTTTGACAAACGCACCAGCGGTATTCATGGACCTTATTAATCGGGTATGCAAACCATATTTGGATAAGTTTGTGATTGTATTCATAGACGATATCCTGATCTATTCCAAGAACAAGGAAGAACATGAAAAACATCTCAACATGATTTTGGAATTGCTCAAGAAGGAGGAATTGTATGCAAAATTCTAGAAATGTGACTTTTGGATTTCCACTGTACAATTTCTCGGTCACGTGATTGACAGCTAGGGTATTCACGTGGACCCTGCAAAGATTGAGTCAATTAAGGATTGGGTGGCGCCAACAACTCCAACTGAAATACGCCAATTCTTAGGACTTTCCGGTTATTACAGGAGATTCATCGAGGGATTCTTCAAAATAGCCAAACCATTAACCACCTTAACTCAGAAAAACGTAAAGTAAGTTTGGGGAAAAGACGAAGAAGAGGCATTCCAGACACTCAAAGAAAAGTTGTGTAGTGCACCCATATTGGCCTTACCTGAAGGAAGCGATGACTTTGTCGTATACTGCGACGCTTCGCACAAAGGTTTAGGTGTTGTCTTGATGCAGAGGCAGAAAGTGATTGCTTATGCATCACGACAACTTAAGACACATGAAAATAATTACACAACCCATGATCTAGATCTGGGAGCAGTTGTGTTCGCTCTTAGGATATAGAGACATTACTTGTACGGCACTGAGTGTACAGTGTATACGGACCACAAAAGCCTGCAACATATCCTAGACCAAAAAGAGTTGAACATGAGACAACGTAGGTGGCTAGAATTACTCAGTGATTACGACTGTGAAATTCGTTATCACCCGAGAAAAGCCAACGTTGTGGCAGATGCTCTTAGCCGGAAAGAACGACTCAAATCCTTTGAGAGTCAGATCACTAGGAATGACGATTAGTTCACCACTCCCAACAAAAGTCCTCGAGGCTCAGGTTGAGGCACTCAAGGAAGAAAATAGATCAAGTGAAAAACTCTATGGTATGCCAGAGAATGCAAATGGCTTTATAAAGAGATCAGACGTAGTATTTTGCTTCAACGATAGAAGTTGGGTACCACTCTATGGTGGGATACGAGAGTTAATTATGCATGAGTCGCATAAGTCTAAGTACTCTATTCATCTCTGAGCTGATAAGATGTACCTTGATCTTAAGAAACTATATTGGTGGCCTAACATGAAGGCGGATATTGCACTACATGTCAGAAAATGCTTAACTTGTTCCAAAGTTAAGGCAAAACATCAGAGACCGTCCGGATTACTAGTGCAACCTGAACTCCCTGTATGGAAATGGGAACGAATCAATATGGACTTCATAACCAAACTACCAAGAACATCCAGTGGATATGACACGATTTGGGTGATTGTTGACAGACTCACCAAATTTGCACATTTTCTTCCCATCAAGGAAACTGACAACATGGATCAGCTCGCTCATTTATATCTGAAAGAAGTAGTCTCCAGACATGGAGTACCAATTTCAATCATCTCTGATCGCGACAGTCGTTTCACTTCAAACTTTTGGCAGTCACGCCAGAAAGCTTTGGGGACAAAACTTGACATGAGTACAGCTTATCATTCCCAAACAGACGGACAAATCGAAAGAACCATTCAAACCTTGGAGGATATGCTCCGAGCTTATGTCATTGACTTCGGCAAGAAATGGGAAAAACATTTGCCCCTAGTCGAATTCTCGTACAACAACAGCTATCATACAAGTATAAAAGCCGCACCATTCGAGGCACTTTATGGACGTATGTGCCGATCACCCATTTGTTGGACAGAAGTGGGAGACAGTCAACTCACAGGTCCCGAACTAATCCATGAGACAACCAAAAAGATTGTGCAGATTCGTAACCAGATGCAAGCTGCACAAGACAGACAAAAGAGCTATGCTGACAAGAGACGTAAACCTCTTGAGTTCCAAGTAGGGGACAGAGTCATGTTAAAGGTTTCGCCATGGAAAGGCGTGATACGTTTTGGCAAACATGGAAAACTAAATCCTCGTTACATTGGACCGTTCGAAATTATAGAAAGAATCGGACCGATAGCATACCGACTCCAGCTACCCCAAGAACTAAACAATGTACATGATGTCTTTCATGTATGCAATCTAAAGAAATGCTTATCCGAGGAAACTCTTGCTATTCCTCTGGAAGAAATCGAAATTGACAATCGACTACACTTTATCAAAAAAAACCAGTTGAAATCATGGACCGAGAGGTCAATAGATTAAAACATAGTCGAATACCAATTGTCAAGGTTCGTTGGGATTCCCGAAGAGGCCCTGAATTCACGTGGGAACGTGAAGATGAATTCAAGGCCAAATATCCCCATCTTTTTGCATCTTCACCTGATAACACGAAGTGAATGTCGGGACGACATTCAAATAAGGTTGGGAGACTGTGACAAATGGTAATTTTCAATTTTTAATAATAATTATTACTTTATCAGAAAATGTGCATTATTTATTTATTGACATCTATTAATGAGAGGTTATCTCATTTAATTACGTTATTACACTACGATAACTCAAAAATATTGATATGTGATACAATGCATTGGAACGAGCTCATACACGGACCCCGAAAATCATTACACTCATTTTACACCAAACGGATCCTTATACACATTCTCGGCCCAATTCTGGCCTGATACTATTCACCAGCCCAACCCAAAATCTTATAAATTTATTTATTTCACTTATCTTACTCGACTAAACTCACCACACTTAGCCTCGTTTTCTTTTGATTTCGACACACAACACACCCAACTTTTTACACCGTTCGACTCCTCACCCACCAAAGAAACAGTATATCGACTCTCACTCACTCATTCGAACAATTGCACACCTAACGAGAGGTAAAGTAAATCGCCTTCAACACTTGTACAAATTCACTCAACTTTCACACCATTTAACCAAATCGATTTCAACTTTATTCTACCTGTGTCTTTTATGTTCTTTGGTCAATATAGAGTTCCTAAGATCATTTTCTCACATTATTGCACAATATCACACGTTAAATATATCACTTGGACCTTTAAACCATGTCGACACACACATGTATGCATACTACTCGACACTTAACCAAACCAACACATAAAATCCTTCCAAATATCTTTGTAAATCTTCCTAAAAGTCATCAAATCTCTGCACATTCCTGAACGATCAAGCTGTGAACATAAAATACAATATAAGTTGTGTATGTGTCCATATATTTCGACATACACATACATATTTCATTCCTACATAACTCCCATTCACACCATAATATTTTTCATGCATTTCTCCTAAGTATTCCCTCATTTTCGAGCCTCAAGAAGACTAGAAACAATTCTCCATTGCATTCGAGCCATATATTTCGGGACAAGAACATAACCATTCGATCATTTGATGCTTGTTCTAGCGAGTGAAGGTTTTTCCATTCGATCCTAGTCCTTTTAAACGAAAGTCTCACCACCTTTTAAGTTGTAGTAAGTCGTCTCAATCCATTTTCCATTCTTTCTTATAGTTTTTACCACTCCATGCATTGTACACAATTTATTTCGAACGTATATATACTTTTCTATGCTTTTTACACTTTCTATTATTCATTTTCACGTAAACATGGTTGCCTCCTATTGATGGAAGGCTAGAAATAATTGATACACCATCACATGACACATACAAGTTCATTTCATTACATACCGAGCACCATTTTTATCTCATATTGCATCGTATAAAAATATAACACATACTTAAGTTATATTTCATTTTTGGACATACTCATTTACTCGACTAAGAATGGTTTCATATAATCCGAATCATATACACAATATATAATTTTTAGTGCTCATCTCGATTCTTCATAAGCTCACCTAATAAATTATTGTTATAAGTTTTCTTTGATAAGCTCATATAAACCCTTTAATGACCCTATAGCTAATGCTACTCGGACAGTTTTAAATATACTCAATTTATCGATTGGGCTAGTTAGCCCAATAAGCAAATTATAAGCAATCGTGATAAGCTGCTGGTATAAGCTCTTTTGTTATGTTTTTCTAACCATAAAATAAGCCGAAACATAAGCCCGCTTTGGCTTAAAACCCTTTGGATCGAAAAATCTTAACGGGCCTTTAATTATAATCGTTAAGTCCATTAAGCTTAAAAATAAGCACTTCGGCCAATAAGCAGTTTATATAGACTCCAATAAGCTATATAAAGTAGGTAAAACTCTCGGATAATTTTTCCTACCTTTTTTGTGATTTTTGGACTAAGTTTGCAAAGTATATTTACTATTAGGGTTAAAATTGTAACTTTCGGAAAAATAGGGTACAAACTATCAAATCAGTAACTTATGGCTAATAAAAGGATAAAACAATAACCAGAAGTCATAAAATGTAACATTTGACCCTTTTTGGACTAAAAATGTCACCAAGGACTAACGGTGCAAAACTAACTCCGTTAGGGTAAAAAGTGTAAAAATTGTATAAGTACAAGGACCAAACAGTAACTTTATACCATTTTCAATTCTATTTCATATTTTACACTTTTTCACACAATCACGTGCATTTGTACTATTCGTTTTAATATATTTAAACACGTTACGTTATATTTATATAACGAATTTTAACGATTTAATTTAACGTTTCGTTTCACCACTTTCGAGGAAACGATATTTATGGATTAAATGACATAAAAACAAGATAATATTATATATAATATTATTTTTTGAACTTTAAGCATTTTAAGCATATCAAACACACACATCACAAACCAAATCGTTATCCGTTGCTCATTTTCACACTCATTATCTGTATTGAGCCAAAACTGTCAAAATCTCAGAATTCACTATTATTCAGGTCGTGTGTTGGAGCCGTTTCCATAATTTTCTAGATTTCACTTTTAACCTTGCCAGTTACGCTCAAGGTGAGTCATAGCCCCACTATTATTTTATTACTCATTTTAAACTACTTAGGGTGAGAAACATGCTTACTTTTATGGACCATTTATACAATGCTTTTGTTTGACAAACTATTACCTGCTGGCCTAAGTACTGTATCCCAAATTCATGCCCATACTCATGTACCGTTAGTTCCCGAGGGGAAGCACGAGTGATATAAATAGATCTATTGAGGGTGACACCTCCATCCGTGTTGCGATTCAACAGTCCCGATTGGACAAACGGATGTATACCATGTCGAATTACAGTTTCTAGGGATAGAACACTTGCCGGGCCTTATTATTACATGACTCATTTCATGCAACTGTCATAGCTTCTGTAGCATGAAACTTAGCGCAACGTAATAGCACTTTTGTATACATTTCGCACTTTGAAATGTTAACTCATGAACTTACTGGTCCAACTTTACTGCTTTATATAAACCTATGAACTCACCAACCTTTGTGTTGACACTTTTAGCATATTTTTCTCAGGTGTTTAGTTGTTGATATATGATGATGCAAGGCAGTGTTTGACAGGGGCATAGGCACACTTTTGGAGTGTACACATAACACTCATGACCAGAGTTTTTGTACTATGGGACAACTAATAAATTATTATGGGCCTTGTTTTCCGCATTTCAATTATGTAAAACTTATGTTTTAATTAATGAAGCTTTTAAAACGGATTTGATAAATTCATTCTCTATTACTTGTGTTGTGATCCAATTACGTAGCACCCCAGATTTTATTTCCGCTGCGATCTGATTTGGGGGTGTTACACACCATCATCTCAACAATACCCTCACCTCACCCGTATAAACATAGTCGTACCACCACCTAATGCAGTAACAACAATTAAGAACATAAACCCTAACCTATATACAAACTAATTATTCAAAAAAAATACCTTTTAAAAGATTGAATTACAATGGGGTCGTTTCGTATTCCACAAATTAATCGATTCATTCGTTCATGAAAAGTGTGGCTCATTTGGATAAAAAGGTGAATTCAATTAGATCGACATGGAGTGAGTTAACTCGGATGGTGAAACTGGTGAGTATAATGGTGGGTTGGAATCGGGCGGGTTTGGGGAGAAATGGGCGGAGGGGTTTAATTAATCTGGCGAGCTGAGCGTGTGTGTTTTTTAGTGGATTAATCTTATGATAAAATCTGTGATGGGGAACAAATTATATGTAGACGTGGAGGTGTTACAAATCATTAATAGTTATTTTGAGTTTTGATATTTTGGTATTTGTTTAATAACTGGAATGTTTATTTTGTATTTGGTGGTGGTTGTGTGGTGGTAGAGGGTGGTGGTGGTGGTAGTGGTGATGGTTGTGTGGTGGTAGAGGGTGGTGGTGATGGGAAGTCAAAAAGAAAATGAATACTAGTAAACTGCAAAAAATGTTTTTGCAAAAAATGTCCCTGGTAGGCGAGGGTAAAATAGTCATTTCACACGGCCAAAACAAACGAACGTTAGTCAAAAAACTAAATTTGCAACTACAGTAACGCGACAAGGACATAAGTTGCAGAAAATTGAAAGTTTAGGGACAATATTTGCATACTTTTTTTTCGAGGACATCTTTCGCAATTTTCGCAAAGTTTAGGACATTTTTTTTGCAGTTTACTCTAATTTTAATGGCTCTATCCAAGCAACATTGACATGGGATCGTAGTTATAGGGTAATCAACTTGGGGAAACTAATTAACTTTTTAGTTTAAACCTATCTTATGTGTGTACAAGGGCGGAGATACATGAGGACCGGGAAGGGTCCCGGCCCCCTAGGCCTAAGCCCGTTAGTGTATTTATTTGCGATTTCAGATGTTACAATTTTTTTTCTTCATCTCGGCCCTACCATCTAATGTTTTTCCGGAAAAATATTTGTTTCGGCCCTCCAACAAATTTTTTTCTAGTTCCGCCACTGTGTGTAAAAGTGTTTTTACTCACATAGCAGCATACTTAAATCTTGGTTAAGTTGAGTAATTTTAAACATACAAGTTTAGGAAACATGCTTTCCAGTTTTTTGGGAGATCTAATATACGAGTCCGAGCTGAGTCTCCATAACGTACTCTAACAAACATTAACTATATATCATCAAAGAGAGTTACACGATCACCAGTTTATGCACTCTCCACTTTACCAACGGACTAGTAACATAGTAGTGTAAAAAAAAATTTTAAAAATAGTGGTAAAAGTTATTAGTAACAAGATGGGCACCAGCCCGCCGCGTTGCAGGGGGGGCGCGTTGTTTCATGGCGTTGATTATTACAAGGTATTTTTTTTTTAAGTAGAAAGTAGGACGATTTTTGTGCTTTGTATTTTGCAAAACAGTTTGCCTATATAAAAGTTACACATATTTCAACCATACCAGTGGTGTGAATGGCAAAAATGAGTGCCAAAAATCTCTACACGTATATTTCAACCATATCAGCTTAGGCCAAAAAATGAGGCAATGGAAATTTATTTGATTAAATACTTAATCCGTCATGTATTTAAAAGGAAATGAAGGTAAACTACCGTTACTTGTTTTGAGCCACGTACGGTGTACCCGACTGTTTCACTCCCCAACGCGTCATTCGTCCCGCTCCGTACATCAGGTAGCTTGAAACTGCTCTTCCTTTATACCATGGAAACTGCAAATTCCAAATTTGAACTTATAAACAATTATGGTTACAATTTCCGTCCGGCTAAAATTTGCAGTGAACGCTACAAACAGCTACTGAGGTCAACTACTGAAATACCTAAAATGGCCCTATAATGAAGACGTAAGGTTACCTGGAACGCCTTTTGTCGGTCGGTTTCGCGCTGTTGTCATCAAACCTTGGCCTGTTAACTGCACATAAAGAAATGGAGGTCGGATTGGTATCCCGTGCGGTGGAAAATGGGCATGGTATTAGACTGTATAATACATACGTATTACTTCATTTGGAGACGAATTCGCATCATTTTTCATATCATTATTGCGTGAAATGAATGCATGATGATTAAGGCAGGATAGACATGAAATAGAATATTGAAATATAAAGTTACCTTATAATCTGAAGATTTCTGCGCAGGCGAAACCGAATATTTGCTAGAAAGCAGTCCATTAGCGAGGTTTGTTCTGCCAAACAATGTAAAAGTTCACGAATTAGATACTAAGTGGCAAATTACAGAATTCATGTTTTGGTACAAACTCTGGGAGACGATAAACTAATTAATAAACATATTTATTGTAGATAAATCTATGATGACAGCTTGTTGGTTATGAGATAAAGGATGTTTGGTATTGCTAACTTAAAGTACCTGATGAGACCCAAGTCACATGGATTTCTGATTGGCTGAACATTGTTAGCAAAGCTTAAGGCACCGGTTGCAGGCTGAGACAAAGGCATACAATCTCCATGACGGAAAAAATAGAAAAACAAAAAATCAGCGAAATTAACACCACATAAGATGGGGGGAAAATGAAGAATGACAAGCATACTCAATAAATCTACAATAGATTGTGTAGGATTAATTCATATATTGTTTACTTTGTGCATATCTATTGTGTTCATACATGTTGTTGATTGATATCACATAACTTCGAATCAAACGATTTTCAAAAAGAATAAAAAGTTTTAAAAGTCTTAAAACAAAATTAAAAACGGTGAAACTATTCACCCCCCCCCCCCTTCTAGTTTCTACATAGTATAATTAACTAACCATAAAATAAATGAAAACATACCTTGTTAGCTTCCACGCGAATCAAAGAATCAAGAAATCACAAACCCTAAATTAGAGTTTGAAGTAAAATCGATTAGAGCAAAAACCAAAAATCCAATTGGGATTTTTACTACGGTCTTGTACACGCGTATTGTTAGCGATTTAATTAGAATGCTAGTTTCTTGATAACAATAGCTAACCAAACACTTTGGTTTCGTTCAAGATCAAAACACAAACCCTTGGGTTTGTAATTCGTTCGATGTAAGACAAAAGAGGGAGAAGAAGAGAAGTTAGGCTAGCTATGGAGACACAAGATTACCAACAAATGAATACAAGGGTTTGTATTTATAGTGTGGTAACTTAGAGTCCAGGTTAGCAAGGGATTCCCCCTTCGTTTCCTATGGCCGGTCGTACAAGCCCACAAGAAGGGTTTCTAGAACCTTATTTGTGTCTATTTTCTCTTTAGGGTTTGAAGTAAAATCGATTTAGGGGAAATCGATTAGATTAAACACCAAAAATCCAATTGGGATTTTTACTACGGTATTGTACACGCGTATTGTTAGCGATTCAATTAGAATGCTAGTTTCTTGATCACAATAGCTAACCAAACACTTTGGTTTCGTTCAAGATCAAAACGCAAACCCTTGGGTTTGTAATTCGTTCGATGTAAGACAAAAGAGGGAGAAGAAGAGAAGTTAGGCTAGCTATGGAGACACAAGATTACCAACTAATGAATACAAGGGTTTGTATTTATAGTGTGGTAACTTAGATTCCAAGTTAGCAAGGGATTCCCCCTTGGTTTCCTATGGCCGGTCGTACAAGCCCATAGAAGGGTTTCTAGAACCTTCTTTGTGTCTATTTTCTCTTTAGTCCCTTACTTTGTCTTTTAACGTCCGTTAGACTAACTTCCGTTAAGTACTAACAACCGTTAGACATTATTGTCAAATAATAATTAAATCATAACTATTATATATTAATTATTATTAATTGAATCTCATACGCAATGCGTGCAATCCCATAGTCTCGAGTTCGAACCGGACATACGACTATTAAATATGTTCACAAAACTTACAACAATATGAAAAACAAAAACAAAAAAACAGCCACAAAGCCATTCGACCATTATATCTCTATACTAATACCCGCGTACTATTCACCATAGCTTCCACTAGGTCCTTTAGGGGGCCAATAGCCCCGAACCGATAAAATAACCCGACCTTTATTTGGGTCTAAGTAGGTGTCTCTCACATATATTTCTGACCTTTCTTTATCTCCAAGGTCCGGCCCCGAAAAAATATACCCAAGGAGCAAATCCGTCAGATCCGCCTCCAAGGAATCTATAGTGATTTATGTGTGTTGTGCTACAGTGAAATGAACAGGAAACTAATTTTATAATGGGGAACAGTGCGTTAGTGGGAGGATCCGGATTTTCTTTGTTGATATGTGGTTGTGTTTTGCCATTTTTTTCAGGTACACTCACTATTATTTCAACCACATATTTCTTATTTCTTCTCATCATTCGGATCTGGTGTTTTTGAGCAATTAATCATTGTTAGTTGGTCTTTAATCGTTGTTGCTGGTTCTAGAATACTTATGCTTTCGTTTTATTATGGTTTTTGATGTTTTAATTGCATGAGGGTTTCTTAATTTGTATTAAAGAAAACAAATAATTTGGGGTTTTCTTTATTTTTGGTAAACAAGGATATCCGATATTTGGCTTTTTGCTTCATTTCTGTATTATAAATCGGATTCTTTGTTTACGTACCAAAAAGATTGTTTGCTACAGAACTTCTGATCATATGTAACTTTTTTGGCCTCTTTATGCTTGATTATGATTCAGTTTTTGTTAATTGATGATTTAATTGAGATATTTCTGTTATTTTAATCTTTATTTGAAATTAGGGTTTTCTTAATTTGGGCCTTTTCTTGATTTGTTTTGCAGGTAAGCCTATTGAGATGTTTATTTACAACTTTAGTTTGTTAAAGTTGTCATTGTTTGTTGAGTTGGTTATGTTGTAAGGTGTGCCTTCCCTCCTATGTACCCCTAGTATTTTATAGTTGGATCAAAAGGGATGTTTGGATTACCTTCTTTTTATGAGCTTACTTTGTCAATGAACTTTTAAGAATAAAGATACTAATCATTTTTTCTTACACCTTATCACATAATCTAATGATGCTACTTATATTGTGGGTTTTAGTTCTAAACTGTGATATGGGTACAGATATATGAACTTGCTGTTGTGAAAATTAAATTTTAACAACAGGAGAATACGTGTTCAGATCTACTAAGTTTGTTATTTGATACGTTCGTTTTAGAGCTAATGAGGTCGTTTGGTTTCAGGTTATGTTGTATGTATGAGGATCGCTGTACTCAGTCATGGTGGTTGTTTCAGCTTTGCAAAATTGGTTGTTCATGTATTATAAGTGTAAGGAGATAGGTTTGTGAGAACTACCGTGTCTTGGCCGAGTGTTTACACTAACGCGGCCATGGTGGTTTTGTTTGGTTGTGGGTTATGTTATTGGAATTCTTAAAGGTCTGAGAGCAGCTGTATCTTGGCGGGGCGTTTACACTAACGCAGCCATGGCGGTTGTTCTGGCTTTGTGAAATTGGTTATTGATGGATTATATAAGTAAGGAAACATGGCCGTGTTTTACCAGAGTGTTTACATTAACGCATCCATGTCGATGGTGATATTGATCACAAGAGGCTATCATGAGTCTAAGGGGGTAAGGGGATTAAAGCGGAGACGGCCCACATCTTGGCGGGGCCAGTTACTAGACTTGCATCCATGGTGGCCGTATCCTCTTTTTCCGATCCTTTATCTGTCTGAGCCTCATTATATCTTCAGTTAAACACGATGCCAATTGTGGGTCATGTGTTGTTGTCATTGTCTGGGCGGGTTAAAAACAAATTCGCCGATGATTTGCGGATTGAATTGGTAATGTGGCTGTGTTTGCAGCTGCAGAAGCTGAAACAAATCTGTTGTGTGTGGGCAAATGTTCACACCTGATATTGGAATTTGAGCAGGTAAGAGTGGGTTAGAAAGAGGGTGAGTTGTGGAGCGGTTTGGATTTAAGAAAGCAATTGCTAAGGCTAAACATCTGACCCAGTCGGATTTGGCCTTTTAAGAAATGTGTTTTCCAGAACATTTCGGAGTGATAACCTTAAAATAATCCCGTTGAAGTTTGTTTTTCGAGGCAATGATCACTTTTTCTGTATATTAACTCTTCTGTGACTGTGACTCACGCATTCCCGTACCTTGGCAGGGTAACCACGAAAATTATGTGGTTGCATCCATGGCTCGAGTTGCCCAAGTTAGCACAGATTCGAGCCTCATTTTTGTTGCCCCGTCAAACACTTTACATCAGGTGTAAACCTAAGCTGGCTGGCTGATGAAGCGAAAAGTGTACCGCTTTTAAGGGGTCATTTAAGCCCTAAATCGTATTTATTTGATCAAATATCGCCCTAAATCGTTCCTTTTGTCATTTTAGGTACTTTTGAGGAGAAATCTGGAAAAGGAGGCATTTTGGACGTTTTTGGAGCATAAAAGTGAAGAAAACGGCAAAGTCTCAAAAATCGGCCAAAAGTTACCTTTGACGGCGTCACAATTTACTCTGGACGGCGTCATGCCTTGGCAAGAAAAGGTGGACGTGAAATTTACTCATGATAAGCCAGTGAAAATAGCATGTGAGTTCTGACGGCGTCACGCTTTAACCTGATCAAGGGCGTCACGGCTTAAATCAAAAGGGGACGGCGTCACGTTCAAGGTTCGACGGCGTCAAGCCTTGATAAGCCAGAATGGATTTTGGAAGAGCTAAAGAGGGACGGCGTCAAGAAGGTCATCCGGGAACCCTAGAAGCGGCGAGGTGACGGCGTCACACTCCATAAGGTGACGCCGTCAGATGTAAAAATCTATATATAGTTTTCTAATTTTTTGTCATTAGGGGAGAACTTAGTGTGTGGAATTTTGGGAGAAAACCCTAAGACGAATTTAGCTTCTTTTTCAAGGCTTTTTGCCTTGAGATCTTCCATGTTACATTGAAGATAAGTTATCAATTAATCATTCAATATGTCTATGTGTTGTTTGATTTTATCTTATTCTTGTCTTTTGATTAACATGTTAGGCTAAATTTATCTTGTGTTTGCTTAGATCTAATGAAACCTAGCTATTGATTATTGGTTATTAGTGTGTTATTAGTTGTATTGGATGATTGTTTATCTATGTTAGGCTTAAGAAAACTGGCTAACTTCCTATTCGGTAACTTGCTTGAACGTCTTAAGAAACATGAACCAAATGCGTACTAAAGGTTTTTATGGTTGTATTTAATGCACAAGCGAATTCTAGTGATCCCATGTTAGGAGCTTCCTAGCCGGCTTGACATAGGAGTGAAGTAGGAGCTTGTAGAGTTGGGGAAGTAAGTACGCCACCCCACGAATGGTATTAAGGAATACACCCGTCATCCACGCGACTAATACACACTAATTAACCGGTAAAAGATAGTTAGGGAGTAAGGAAATCTAAGTAAACACATTTCTCTACACATAAGTTTCTCACAACATTTTATTTTCAGTTATTTATTTTATTTGCATTTGTAGTTATTTGGGTTAGTTGACTAGCAACTAATTCCGCCCACTCTTTCAAACCCGAGATTTTACTTGCTTTCATAAAAAATTATAAAAACACAAAAAGAATCTTCCTCAACCCTTAGACCTATTAGAGTAGTCTTTCATACCTAACGAACACTATTCTCTGTGGAGAACGATCAATCCCCCGTACTTACCACTACACTATACTACATCGGTTAGGTACACTGCCTGGTGGGGTTGTAAGCCTCTTGAGATCCCTCGAGAGGTAAAACCTGTTGTAAGGTTACAAAACCACGCATCAAGTTTTTGGCGCCGCTGCCGGGGAATAGTTATTGTTTAGGTTGAAATTTTATTTCTATTAGGTCTACTCACTAAATTCCTTTCTAGTGAGATTTTTATTTTATTTTTCTAGGTTTTCTTTAGTCTATCTATTTTCTTCGTGTCTTTGTTCGTAACCATTACCATTCGACATCATGGAAGATGGTAATATCCTTAATCCCCACAACCCACCACCACAACAACAACCACCACCTCCTAGAGCCCGTACTTTAGGAGAGTATTCCCGTCCTAGCCACCATGGCTATCGAAACACCATTGAGCTCACTCAAGGAGCCAATATCACACCCTTGCGATCCGACACCATCCGGTTGGTGCAAAGCGGATGCGCATTCCATGGACTTCGTTCCGAAGATCCTAATCAACACCTCAAGGACTTTCTTAAAATCGTTGATTCTATAGACCTTGATGTTGCCACTCGAGAGACGACCCGATTGCGTCTCTTCCAATTCTCTCTACGGGATCAAGCTAGCCAGTGGCTAGAACGTCAACCCGCAGGATCCATTACCTCTTGGGATGATCTCCACCACTCGTTTCCTTGCTCAGTTTTTCCCACCGGGAAGAACTACCAAGCTAAGGAATGATATCTTGATGTTCCAACAACGTCAAGGAGAAACTCTATACGAGGCATGGACTCGATTCAAGGACTTACTCCAAAAAGTCCCCCACCATGGCATAGAACTTTGGCTCCAAGTCCAAATCTTCTATGACCATATCAATCTCTCCACGAGGCAAACCATTGACCAATCGGCCGGTGGCAAGCTACGTGATCTAAGTGCGGAACAATCATGGGCTCTCCTAGAGGATCTTGCTCTTTATGACAACGAAAGTTGGAGTGATCCCCGTGATTTGAATAAAACGGTCAAGGCAATATCTTTGCCTTCGAACAATTCAAGCACTTCCGACCGTAGGATCATAGAACTTGAAGACCAAGTCAAGTTTCTCATGAAATCCTACGAGGCTCCTAACCCTTCAAGCCATGTGAACAAAATCACTTCTTCATGTGAATTATGTAGTGGTCCCCACGACACTCGTGATTGCATGGAACTCCCCGAACAAGCTTTTGTGGACTACGCATCCTCGCGTACCGACGGAGCGGGAGACAAGTGGTACACTTTCAAACCCGAGCCAAACCATTATGGTGATTCATACAACCCCTCATGGAGAAATCACCCGAACCTTAGGTGGAAACAAAACCAAAACGCACAACAAACCAATTCTTCCAACCCACCTAATCGTTTCCAATCAAGCGGCTCCAACTCGAACCGTACTTTCAACAACACTCCTTCCGGCAATGGTAGTACCAATAACTTTGAAGGATTGATGTCCCAATTTATGGCATCTCAAGAAGCTCGGATAGCTAGATTCGAGACCGAATTCAATCAACAACAAACGGAGATGACCAATAAAATTGACAACTTGTTGAAAGCTCTCCATAACCAAGTGTTATCACCTCCACATAAGGACGCTAGGAACACAAATAGCGGACCCCAAGTAAAAGACCCCTCTTCATCCAAACACGTCCACTTTGTCAACATTGTCACTATTAAACCAATTGATAGGAATGAGGATAATAGTGAACCTAAGGATGAGGATAAGAAAGTCGAGGTTGATAAGGAAGTTAGGACAAGTGAGATTGAAGAAGTAGATGATGATGAGGACTACTTCGATAGGCTACCCACTAAGGAAGAGCGCGCATATCATACAAACTTATTCGATGACCCCGAGACACCATACCTCCTAGGTAGACCAATCATAGAAATAGGCGACCCTTCTAATCTCAACATACCATGCAACATCGGACATTTGCATGTGTGGAAAGCCTACATCGACCTTAGATCACCCATAAACATCATGACTAGAGCCCACTACAACTTGATAATGAAGAATCAACTTGGGTATAGGATGTTCCCTGACAAGGGTTGGATGAGTAACTTCACGGGAAGAGTTAAGGGATTACCGGTTTATGTAGGAAACTTCACCTATGTCACCGACTTTGTAATTGTAGAAGATATCCGCCCAATAGTCGATGCATCCTTGACTCAAGTGGTTTTTGGAAAACCATTTGTTGAGGTCTCTAGAATGACTTATGAACCTTCCTTAGGGATAGTTAGATTTAAGGATGAGACCGATGAAGTAAGCTACCAAATGCCATATAAGATAGAACAATTCCAACACTTGTCAAATGTTGAGAAGGAGCTCAAGCAAGCGGTCTACTATAGGAATGATGAGGATAGAAGTAAAGGAGTAGACTATGTTATGGAAAGGATATTCGGTTTCTACAAGGATTGTTTGAAATTAGGACCGGAATATAAAACCGGGAAGGAGAATGGCCTAGGAACCATGACCGATGATGGAGTCACGTAATGTACGTGACTTTGAGTCTAGCTACAAGACTCGTTAATAAAGAAAAGCGCTTCTTGGGAGGCAACCCAAGCTTTATTTGCTTTGTGTGTTTATTTATTTGTTTGTTTGATTTTATTTTCCGTATGTGTGTTTAATTTTTATCATTATTGATTCATGTTCAAAAGTAAATTGTGAAAATGCTTTATGTTGTTTTTAACTTCGTCTTAACTACATATAAAGGTATTTTGCAAAAGATAAGTGTAAGGGAAATCTAAATCGGTTTATTAGAACACAAATTAACATGAATCGTAATAATAATAAATTAGCATACATATTAGTATTTGTTTGAGTCAAATGCTTGTATCGAGTCATAATGATGTTTTGCAGGAATTCCAGGAAGTAAGGTAAAGGTTTTTCCAGAAATTTTCCGGAAACTTAAAATGAAAATTTTTGTCAGGTCATTTCTGACGGCGTCAGGGTTTATAACCTGACGGCGTCAGATTTAATTTTCAGAAATTTTTGAAAGTTTTGTTTTCATAAAAAGTTTTTATTAAAATCTCCAACTTATAATCTCCAGGAATCTGCAAAATTATCATTCCACAAGCATTATATCCTTATATATAGATTTATCCCGCCGATGTTATGCAGGTTTTCGTGTTTGTTTTCTCAGGTTTAACAGGTTATTTTGGACAAGGAAATGTTTTGAATCAAGCTTTTGGCGATGCATTAGTCATGGAGCTTCAACATTACCTTGGAGGAAGATTTAACCGTGTAATTTCATTATCCACCGAGCGAATCAGGGGAGTATTTGATTTCATTCTTTTACTTTATGCTTTTACATCTTGTTATTTGAACATTGGGGACAATGTTCATCTTAAGTGTAAGGGGGGGTAAAAGTACGATTTTAGAGAATACAATTGCGCTTGATTTTTGTTTGTTTAATGGTAGATGTGTAATAAAACTGAGAGAAATACCTGTTAGGGCAATTTTAGTGCCAAATTTAAAATTTTTTACAACATTTAGGAGTGAAACTTTGATCTTAATGAGCGTCTCACGGATAGGAGTTATATGACTAGCACAAAAACCGTACCACTAAAAAATTTTCCACCCCCAAATATGTGAGGTTCGCCCCTAGAATTGGTAGGAAAAGCATTTATGCTATGATGTGTGTACCGGTAGCACTTAGATTCTAGAACTTGCGTTAGGACCATTCCGAGGCCACAAGTGAGACTACATTCGTGTAGTTAGATTTACTACATGATAAGAGGCATTAGGATTAACCCATTGTTTTACACCTGTGTTTTTGTTATAATTACTTTGGCTACATTGGTCAAGTAATTCTCCCACACCCTTTGCGTTGTACTCATTTTAGTACACGATACCCCTAGTACACCCCTCAGAGCCTATCTTTTCGTTTCGACCTTTAAGCATTTTACTTAAAGGAAGAATTTGTTACACCCCACTTAAATGTACACCCAAATCGCCTTAGCCTACCTTGTATGCACTCATTTTTAGTGCATTATTGTTACAACATTTGTTTAAACCCAAGTTAATTATCTAGTTGATTACATGGTTGCTAAGTCGAGTCATATCCTTGTACATATTGTTTGGGGACGATTGGGACTCATGGGTAAAGTACTAGTGTAATGGAGTAATGGGGATGAACATCATTTATTACCCCCATATGTGCTAAATGTTTTAAAAGTACTCCAAGTTTTTCAATTATCTTAATTCGAGTCATTAGATTAGTATTTGTAAAGTTATGTAAAAGTTCAAGTGTAAGGGGGATGCAATGCCCCTATGATGTATTATTTTGGATGGTAGGGCAAAAGTGTATGCAAAAAAAAAAAAAAAAAAAAAAAAAAAAAAAAAAAAAAAAAAAAAAAAATAGAAAAAAAACATACGGACTACCATCCCGTTTCATTTTATGTTTGTTTTATGTTTTTGTTTTTGTTTTTGTTATTTCATTTCTAGCTTAAGATCGAGTCTAGTCTTGGCTTAGCAACATTGTATAGTACATGTAATTGATCAAGATCTTTAACTCGCCACCAGTAAAATATCCCTTATCCAACCAAACCGTGTTTTCCTTTTCCCTACACCTAACGTTATAACCCATTTAAAAGCCCTCTTTGATAGTTTATCTTTGGTGCTTACGCCTAGTGGAGGAGGTTTTCGATCCTTTCCCAAGCCTATGGTAATCTATTTGCTATGACAGGAAGTGAGAGATATTATCCGTTTTCATTTATGAGATTTATTTTGATGACACTTGAGAGATGTGAGTATCTAAACACTACTTGTGAGGTGCTAGTTTGTAATCTCCGTGCTTATTATGATTGAAGTGGAACGATTATTTGTTGTAATTACTTTTATGTTAGCATTAAATGACCCCTAACTTGTATTTTGATTAGAATAAAAGCGTATTTGCTTGAGGACAAGCAAATCTCAAGTGTAAGGGTATTTGATGAAGCGAAAAGTGTACCGCTTTTAAGGGGTCATTTAAGCCCTAAATCGTATTTATTTGATCAAATATCGCCCTAAATCGTTCCTTTTGTCATTTTAGGTACTTTTGAGGAGAAATCTGGAAAAGGAGGCATTTTGGACGTTTTTGGAGCATAAAAGTGAAGAAAACGGCAAAGTCTCAAAAATCGGCCAAAAGTTACCTTTGACGGCGTCACAATTTACTCTGGACGGCGTCATGCCTTGGCAAGAAAAGGTGGACGTGAAATTTACTCATGATAAGCCAGTGAAAATAGCATGTGAGTTCTGACGGCGTCACGCTTTAACCTGATCAAGGGCGTCACGGCTTAAATCAAAAGGGGACGGCGTCACGTTCAAGGTTCGACGGCGTCAAGCCTTGATAAGCCAGAATGGATTTTGGAAGAGCTAAAGAGGGACGGCGTCAAGAAGGTCATCCGGGAACCCTAGAAGCGGCGAGGTGACGGCGTCACACTCCATAAGGTGACGCCGTCAGATGTAAAAATCTATATATAGTTTTCTAATTTTTTGTCATTAGGGGAGAACTTAGTGTGTGGAATTTTGGGAGAAAACCCTAAGACGAATTTAGCTTCTTTTTCAAGGCTTTTTGCCTTGAGATCTTCCATGTTACATTGAAGATAAGTTATCAATTAATCATTCAATATGTCTATGTGTTGTTTGATTTTATCTTATTCTTGTCTTTTGATTAACATGTTAGGCTAAATTTATCTTGTGTTTGCTTAGATCTAATGAAACCTAGCTATTGATTATTGGTTATTAGTGTGTTATTAGTTGTATTGGATGATTGTTTATCTATGTTAGGCTTAAGAAAACTGGCTAACTTCCTATTCGGTAACTTGCTTGAACGTCTTAAGAAACATGAACCAAATGCGTACTAAAGGTTTTTATGGTTGTATTTAATGCACAAGCGAATTCTAGTGATCCCATGTTAGGAGCTTCCTAGCCGGCTCGACATAGGAGTGAAGTAGGAGCTTGTAGAGTTGGGGAAGTAAGTACGCCACCCCACGAATGGTATTAAGGAATACACCCGTCATCCACGCGACTAATACACACTAATTAACCGGTAAAAGATAGTTAGGGAGTAAGGAAATCTAAGTAAACACATTTCTCTACACATAAGTTTCTCACAACATTTTATTTTCAGTTATTTATTTTATTTGCATTTGTAGTTATTTGGGTTAGTTGACTAGCAACTAATTCCGCCCATTCTTTCAAACCCGAGATTTTACTTGCTTTCATAAAAAATTATAAAAACACAAAAAGAATCTTCCTCAACCCTTAGACCTATTAGAGTAGTCTTTCATACCTAACGAACACTATTCCCTGTGGAGAACGATCAATCCCCCGTACTTACCACTACACTATACTACATCGGTCAGGTACACTGCCTGGTGGGGTTGTAAGCCTCTTGAGATCCCTCGAGAGGTAAAACCTGTTGTAAGGTTACAAAACCACGCATCACTGGCCTACCGAAACACCTTATGTCAGTTACAAGTTTTAAGTTATGTTATTGAAATTGTTCGAGGTCTAAGGGCAGCCGTATCTTGGCGGGGCGTTTACACTAACGCAGCCATGGCGGTTGTTCCAGATTTGTGAGATCGGTTGTTGATGGATTATATAAATATAAAAGTTTTTAAATAAAGTTTTTATGGCTGTGATGATTGTTGGAATTTCAGTGAGATGTTCCGACGCTAACTTGGTGGGGCAATGACTGGATGGCATATCATATATACCTGCCATGCAACCGGGTTCCTTTGTAGCCGTAGCGGAATTTGGATACCTCTATGACCTGACCACCATATACAGATCTGAGCCTACTCTTAATTCATGAGAAACTTGGCACGACAACCTGAAACAGATTATGCTTGCAACCAAAACCGGTGCTCTGCTTTCTCTCTATATTTGCAGATCTGAACCTCGCAAATATTGATGTAACAGTGTCATTTGCAGCGTATGTGTGCGTTTGCAATGGCTTATGCTTGGTTTTTCTGTATATTTAAATTAGAAGGCTATGAAGTATTGCTTTATTATCACATAGTTTGTTAAACCTGTGATTGTTTGTTGAGTTGGTTATGTTGTAGGGTGTGCCTTCCCTCCTATGTACCCCTGGTATTTTATAGTTGGATCAAAAGGGATGTTTGGATTACCTTCTTTTTATGAGCTTACTTTGTCAATGAACTTTTAAGAATAAAGATACTAATCATTTTTTCTTACACCTTATCACATAATCTAATGATGCTACTTATATTGTGGGTTTTAGTTCTAAATTGTGATATGGGTACGTATATATGAACTTGCTGTTGTGAAAAAAAAATTTTAACAAGAGGAGAATACGTGTTCAGATCTATTGAGTTTGTTATTTGATACGTTCGTTTTAGAGCTAATGAGGTCGTTTGGTTTCAGGTTATGTTGTATGTATGAGGATGAATGTACGCAGTCATGGTGGTTGTTTCAGTTTTGAAAAATCGGTTGTTCATGTATTATAAGTGTCAGGAGATAGGTTTGTGAGAACTACCGTGTCTTAGCCGAGTGTTTACACTAACGTGGCCATAGTGGTTTTGTTTGGTTGTGGGTTATGTTATTGGAATTCTTAAAGGTCTGAGAGCAGTCGTATCTTAGCGGGGCGTTTACACTAACGCAGCCATGGCGGTTGTTCCGGCTTTGTGAAATTGGTTATTGATGGATTATATAAGTAAGGAAACATGGTCGTGTCTTGCCAGAGCGTTTACATTAACGCGTGATATTGATTACAAAAGGCTATGAAGAGTTTACGGGGGTAAGGGGATTAAAGCGGACACGGCCCACATCTTGGCGGGGCAAGTTACTACACTTGCAGCCATGGTGGCCGTATCCCTTTTTTTTTATCCTTTGTCTGTCTGAGCCTCATTATGTCTTCAGTTAAGCACGATGCCAATTATGGGTCATGTGTTGTTGTCATTGTCTCGACGGGTTAAAAACAGATCCGGGTATGATTTGCGGATTGAATTGGTAATGTGGCTGTGTTTTCAGCTGCAAAAGCTGATAGAATTCTGTTCTGTGTGGGCAAACGTTCACACCTGATATCAGAATTTGAGCGGGTAAGAGCGGGTTAGAAAGAGGGTGAGTTGTGGAGCGGGTTTGATTTAAGAAAGCAGTTGCTAACCCTAAACATCTGACCCAGTCGGATTTGGCCTTTTAAGAAATGTGTTTTCCTGAACATTTTGGAGTGATTGAAATAAGAGTGATTGTACCTGGAAAAAAAGGGCAAAAGACAACTACATATCAACAAATAGAATCCGTATCCTCCCACTACCACACTGTTAGCGTAACACACATAAATCACTATAGACTCTTCGGAGGCGGATCAGACGGATTTGCTCCTTGGGTTTTTTTTGGGGTGCCGGACCTTGGAGATAAATAAAGGTTAGAGAGAGATGTGAGAGATACCAACGTTAGATCCGAATGAACTTCGGGTTTTTTTTCTGTATATTAAGTCTTCTATGAGTGTGACTCACGCATTCCCGTACCTTGGCAGGGTAACCACGAATATTATGTGGTTGCAGCCATGGCGGGTGTGTCGAGTTGCCCAATTAAGCACATATCCGAGCCTCATTTTTCTGACCCTGTTAAACACTTTACATCAGGTGTAAACCTAAGCTGGTTGGCCTACTGAAACACCTTATATCAGTAACAAGTTTTAAGTTATGTTATTGAAATTGTTCGAGGTCTGAGGGCAGCCGTATCTTGGCTGGCCGTTTACACTAACGTAGCTATGGCGGTTGTTCCAGATTTATGAGATCAGTTATTGACGGATTATATAAATATAAAAGTTTTTAAATAAAGTTTTTATGGCTGTGATGATTGTTGGAATTTCAGTGAGATGTTCTGACGCTAACTTGGTGGGGTAATGACTGGATGGCATAGCATATATACCTGCTATGCAACCGGGTTCCTTTGCACCCGTAGCGGAATTTGGATACCTCTATGACCTGACCACCATATACAGATCTGAGCCTAATCTTAATTCATAAGAAACTTGGCACGACAACTTGAAACAGATTATGCTTGCAGCCAAAACTGGTGCTCTACTTTCTCTCTATATTTGCATATCTGAACCTGGCAAATACTGATGTAACAGTGTCATTTACAGCGTATGTGTGCGTTTGCAATGGCTTATGCTTGGTTTTTCTTTATATTTATATCAGAAGGCTATAAAGTATTGCTTTATTATGACATAGTTTGTTCAAGTTGTGATTGTTTGTTGAGTTGGTTATGTTGTAAGGTGTGGTTAGGATGCTTATACCGATGAATTTGAGATCCAAGATCTGGCCAGCCCCAGGTACAAACACACGTAACCACATGTAAGTAAAAATGATAGTAAAGCCTTACAAAAAAATTTAAAGTTTCTGATTCAAATGACATTTTTATTGTATTATTTTTCATGCTTTATTCATTACTATAGGTGCGGGTGAAAGTGGCAACACAAACTTTAGTCGCAACTGTGTTCTCAATGCACGGGCACATGATATAACTCAAAGTGAGTTAAATGCCAGGGCGGTTCCTTTTGTATTAAACTATTCATGCTGAAGAAGTGTTGCAGCAAGGTTCAAGTTTGCTTTCACAGGTAACGTGCTAAAATGTCTAAGGTCCTTTGATTACTAATGCTCCTTTTCAAAGTTTCGAAAGTAGCTACATACAAGGACCTTGAAACATGCCCTTTTATTGTAGATTTCATACTCTTTTGCTGCATATTTCAGTCATATTTGTCATTTCTGGGATTATGAGCTTAACTGAGTTATAGGCTTGATAAGCTCATAGGCTTTACAAAGATAATAAGTTCATATGCCGCACAAATAAGGTAAAACAAACGCCCGTAAGCAGAAAATGGTGTTTGGCAAACCATCAGCAAAAAGCTGATTATCAGAGTTTTTCGTACTAAGTTGACATCTGCTTTTTTGGAACACAGTTTTGCAAATGCAATTAGTTAGCTTTGTAAAACTGATTATCCAAACAATAGTTTGGTTAACATGATTACTTTAATGTTTCAGGCTCAAAAAAGTGTACACGGATCCCGATGATGAACGAAAAATATTTCTGCTTCAACTGGGATTTCTCCATTGTCTTGCCGATCCAACATATATTCACTGTAAGTTTAAGTTAATGATACTATTAGAAAATTTGCTGCATATTTGTGTCTGTGATAGTGTTTTTACATGTGAAATTTAGAACATTTTATTTGAAACCAATAATATTACTAGGTCGGGAGTTGGCCTCCATCAATTTCTCTACTCGTGTGTACCCTCTATGGAGATTTAGAAACAGCAAGATTGTTGAATATTTAAATTTAATTACATTATATCTTACCCATGTGAGTTGGCACTCTTAAAATATGCTGAAGTTCTAGGGTACCAACAATAACCGAAATTTTAAGACGTCTTTGGGTAAGAAGATATACAATGTAGCCTGAATATGGATGTCATAGATGTTGATCACACTTTACATGATTTTATGTTACCTTGCTACAATCTATGTATTAGGCCACATTAGACAGTTTGACTCAGCTTATTTTGTTGTCATAAATCTTACCATTTGCTATTGGAGATGACACATTTAACACAACTTAGCTCGCTTTTTAATAAAAAAGTGCCACGACATACGATTTAGCAAAATGATGGTCTAGCCATGTGTTTAAGCATGTATCTTACTTTTCTTTATAATAATAATAGCACAAGAGGCCGCTGATATTAATTCAACTCAAAGTCATCATATTAGTGTGAAATACCGGACTTTCAACATTGCAAATATTTGAAGATGGGTTATTATCTTGGTATGCTTCTTTTGCTAACCCTTCTAAGTGACAACTTGGCCTTTTTTTCGGCAGTTATGTATACCATTGAATTCCAGAAACAAGACCTTTCACAACGAAGCTGAATTCTATTTTAATCAATTCCACTACTTCAAATTCAGAAGTAAGAGCTAATGAACATGGGCGCATTTACTTTACATAGCTCCTCACCTTGCAACAACCATGGAGGTCTAAACCGTCAAACAAAAAATATAGCAAACTCAAATGTTCCAGGCTTCCAGGAATTAGTTTCATTTTAGACCATCAGTTAGTAACTTAATCAGTATTTTGTATTCAACATTTATAAAAATATATGTTACAACATTTCATCATTGGCTTCTTATTTGAGAATGAATCCCATATGGTATACAACAATTTCTGTTACTATCATGTCATCTTACTATCGTGTCATATTTATGTTAGTTATTAATTGTTAAACATCGATATATTTCCTAAGACATGATAACACTCTAACGCAACATGATAACTTTTTGACCTTTTTTTTTCCGGCTACCTTACGTATACAAACACCCCGCGGCAACGCGTGGGTTTACAACCTAGTTAACAAACAACAACAGCAACATGATTCCATATCTAATAATCAAATATATAATATCCAATACAAGAGCAGCACTAGATGATCTACACATCAACAAACAACTAGACACGACCCCAAAAAGAATTAGATACGACCCAACCTATAGAAAACAATGAGGCAAGAACAACATTGGGACCAAAACATCAGTTGCACCGGCTACCATAGTAGCTTGTATCCTTCGTTTTCTTTGTTGGGCAAATGGTGATCTCGTCATCTACATATATATGGTACATAATAATGTATAAGTAGGTTGTTTGTATATGAAAAAAAGCAATGTAATGTATACTGATGAGTGTGTAAATACTCATCATTTTTATCCCATCTGAACTGCAAAAACATTTAAAAACACTCAGAAATGCTTTAAAATACAGAAAATATCCTTGGATTGTGTTTTTATCTGTTTCATGTGCTGAAGGATTGAAAACGGAACAAAATCGAGCAATTTTGGATCGACTCGACAACAATTGTACATTTGATCAAGTAAAGACGAAAGTCAAAGACAGAGTCAAAGTCAACCTCTAAAATACCAATAATGACACAAATGGTCCCTGGAATTAATTTTCACTTTTGGCAACTTTGGTCCCTGCATTTTCAGGAAATTACACAAATGGTCCCTAAAGTTTAAATCCCTTAAACTCTAAAAACAAAAACCGGATTACCCTATATATAATTTAGCGTCGAGTTTTGCTACAGTTGTTGTAGCAGTGTTGGGCTCCGTCTTGGGCTGTGGGCTCCCGCTTTTCTCCTTTCGTTTATTCCCTCGCTTCTTTAGCTATCACAATCCGGGTACCTACCACTTCACTTACTCTTGCACGTTCTACTGCCTTCTACCGAAACCCTAATTGGCTGCCGGTGGTGTTTACTTGCGGATCGGTTATGGTCTTTTAGATTTCTTTTGCTTATGTGCCTGTTCTTTGTAGTGGTTACTTTTTTTTTTGTGGTAGGTTATTTGTTCACTGTTTGGTTATGTGCGCTTGCCTGCCGTCGTTGTTTACTTGCGGATCGGTTATGATCTTTTAGATTCCTTTTGCTTATGTAGCTTTTCTTTGTGGTGGTTACTGTTTTTTTTTGTGGTACCTTATTTGTTCATCGTTTTACTTGCGGATCGGTTATGGTCTTTTAGATTTCTTTTGCTTATGTGCCTGCTCTTTCTGATGGTTGCTGTTTTTTCTATGTAGTACCTTATTTGTTTACCGTTTGGTTATGTGCGCTTGCCGGATCGGTTATGGCCTTTTACATTTCTTTTCCTTACGTAGCTGTTCTTTGTGGTGGTTAGCGTTTTTTTTTTTTGTACCTTATTTGTTCATCGTTTGGTTATATACACTTGCCTGGCGGTATTGTTTGCTTGCGGATCGGTTATCGTCTTTTAGATTTCTTTTGCTTCTGTGGCTGTTCTTTGTGGTAGTTACTGTTCTTTTTTGTAATAGGTTATCTGTTCATCGTTTCGTTATGTGTGCTTGGTTGCCAGTGTTGTTTACTTGCGGATCGGTTATGGTCTTTTAGATTTCTTTTGCTTATGTAGCTCTCCTTTGTGGTGGTTGGTGTTTTTTTTGTTGTACGTTATTTGTTCATTGTTTCGGTCACGGTGTTTTTTTTTTCTTCTTGCGTGCGCGGCCGTTATGATACCTGCTGTTTTACATGTCTTTTGGTTATGTTCATCTTTTACTTATGTGTCTAATGCTTTTCCCGTAATCTACCGGTATTTTGTTTCTTTAAGGTCTATGTAGCTGCCTTTTCGATGTTTTGTGTGGCTAAAAAATATTATCTTCATGTTTGTGATGCGTTTGTTAGCTCACTTGATATGTTACCTATACCTGTTATTACCTGAAATGGCAGATATGAGTGCCATATCAAGTGGTGTAACCGACGTCTCAGATTTTTTCCCCGCGATTCAGTTTACTTACTTGCCTTTTTCTTCTGTATTAGTGTTACAGTTGCCTTGCAGAGGTATTCGCGGCACAATTCTTGAATGTCATAGTATGAATGCTAACTATGTCACTGGACCTGTTTCTTATACACGTTCACCTTGCTTCAGCTATTATATAATTAGCTGGTGGCAAGGCAATCAGCAGCTTACTTCGGCTATTATATAATCAGGTGGTGGCAAGGCAATTACCGGGCGGCATGGTCTAAACAATAGCTAAGCAACCGGTCTTATTTTGCAGCCACCACCTCTTTTCAGCTGTCTCTGTGCAGCAGCTGGGATAATTTTGTCACCTTACATTCTCTGAACACATGTTGCTTGGCAAGGTAACTAAGATTGCGGTTGCAACCATGCTGTGTGTTTAGTGTTCCTTGCAAAGGTTTCGGGAATAGAGTTCTTAAATATCATGGTATGACTACTGCCTATCTAACCGGATCCGTTTTGCAACTGCCCTCGATTTAGAGTGGCTGGTGTTGCTACCAAATGAGAGAATGCAGTGGAGAATGTGATGACCACCTCCTTTGCTCTTGCACTCTCCTATATATAATGGACCGTGGAGTTTTGTTACAGTTGTTGTACCAGTGTTGGCCTCGATTTTGGGTTATGAGCTCCCACTTTTTCCCTTTCATTTGTTCCATCACTTCTTTTAGCCTTTTTCCGATCGCTAACAAATGATAGAATTCGCTGAAGATTTATACATGTCTCTTCCCTGTGATTTTCTTGGTAGTTGTGCACATGTTCTTTGTGAACTTTTGTTGCCTGCTGTCGAAATGTTGTCATTTTCATATGAAATAATTAACATCCATGAATGTCTGCGCAATAGGCAGTGATGAGTCTGTGAATCTGATTTAAGAAGTGAATCTCTGGCACTTGGCAGGGCAAACTTTCAGATTTGCAGCCGTGCCACGTGTATTTATTTCTGATGATGTAAAACTCATAATTTCTTCACAGATCTGAGCTAAATTGTTTGAGTTTTTCACTTATTGGTTGTAAACTTTTGACACCTGTTGTAGAAATGTTGTCATTTTCATATGAGATAATTACCATGCATGGATGTTTGCACAATAGGCTGTGATGAGTCTGTGACCCTGATTTAAGAAATGAATCCCTGGCACTTGGCAGGGCAAACTTTCAGATTTGCAGCCGTGCCAGGTATATTTATTTCTTCTGATCGCTTATTAATATCAGTCCGATGATATGAAATTCATAATTTCTTCACAGATCTGAGCTAAAATGTTTCAGTTTGTCGCTTATTGGTTCTAAACTTTTTATGCCTGCTGTACAAATGTTGTGATTTTCATATCAAATGATGATCGCACGTACATGTTTGCACAATAGCCTCTGATGAGTTCTGCCACTTGGCAGGGCAAACTTTTAGATTTGCAACCGTGGCAGGTGTGTTTACTTCTTGCAATCGCTTATTAATATCAATCCAATGATATTAAACTGATACCTTCTTCGCAGACCTCAGCTAAAATGTTTAACTTTGTTACTTATTGGTTGTCATAGGCTGTCATGAACCTGTTACTCTGCTTAAAGAAGTTAATATGTAGCTTTTGGTAACCCAATCTCTTAGATTTCCACCTGTGCCAGGTATATTTATTTCTTGCAATCAGTTTTTAATATCAATCCAATGATATCGATTTCTGAATTTATCTACAGGTCGAACTCAGATAATGTAAAACTAAAGATTGTAAAAAAAACAGACAGAATATCAGTAATGGATGTATGGCAACCAGTCACGGTTACTGCACATATGCAGCTATACCCAGTTTCATATGGTGTATACATCCATCATTGATACTTTGTTGTTGTTTTTTGTACTGAACCTTTTTCTTACACTGAACTGTCTCACTGCATATAATTGCCTCCTTTCACCTACCACTATATTTACATGGTATTTACACTCAACATTCATACTTTTTAAATCTTTGCGTAGTCATTGTCTTCGTATACATAATTTATTTATATTTTTTTATTCTTCAGGTTTCTGTTCTTGCATATGGCGATGACCAGAAGTTAAGCGCAACTTATATTTCACAACCTGTTTTTTATATTTACTGTATTCATGTACATATTTTGACCAGTTTTTTCTATTCTTCAGGTTACTATATATATAACATGTAAAATACATAAATACATACACACTTTTTTTTGGGTGCATATCTTTGTTATTCATTATTCTATTAAAAGGTTTACACTAACACTATATATATATATATATATATATATATTATATATATATATATATATATATATATATATATTATATATATACTTTTTACTAGAACAATTAATAACAAAGATATGTGCCAAAAAAAAAGTTTGCATCTATTTAATACATGTTATATATAACAAAAGACGGTCACTGATAATTGACTACAATTATCAAAGATCAATGCGAACCAAAATAGTATAGTCTTAGAAATGATTTGGTGCAGATTACTTCTTTACACTATGCTATTTTGCTTCTCACTGATCTTCTAAAATTCGTCCATATTATTAGCCATCAATTTTGATCAGAGGAATGCATATCTCGCACAGAAGAAAAAAAACCCAAAACACAAGTAACGGGTAAAAAACAAGCCCGCAGCCCAATACTGACTCCAACACTGTACGTTCCCTCCTATGTCTTGCTACGAGCAGTAATTTTTCTTCGATAGAAGCTATTCCTTTTTCTGTCTTTCTAAAATGCCTTTTTGTCAATGGTTTGCAGCCACAGTATTTAGGCGATGATGATAGGTTTGCACATTCCCATTTTTCCACCTATGCATTCGTTGGCAGGGCAACCATGATATCAGTTGCAGCCACAATGCACAATTCATGCTGATCACAAACGTGCATATCTGAGCCTGTCAAAATGTCTAGCCCCTCCTCAGTCAACTGCGGCCCCTGATCTGAGGTATGTTGGCTTGATTTATCTGACGGTAACCATTTACTATCCATCAATTGATTGCTAATATCCTTTATTAAGTTAAGAAAAAAACAACAGTTAATATTCATTATGGTTTACCATCAATTTTCGCTTCAGGGATACTACCACCTATTAATATGCCGTCTTTTTCTATTTCCAGATATTAACAATTGAACTTACGCAGCAACCATACATTCCTCTTTTTTGCATACTCATAACTGTAGTGACATAAATGCTTCTGGTCAAAAATATACTTCAATTTGGAAAGAAGGATGAGAAGCGGAAGAGAATGGTGTGATAAGTAGTTTGATCCAAATTGCTTCTTCGCAGCATTCTCTTCCGTTTCCCATCTTTCTTTCAGACTTGAAACATATTCTTGGCCAGAACCAATTCTGTCACTACACGTCTGCCTATGCAAAAAAGAAATGTTACCTTTTACTGGCACATAACATAAACCTTTTGTATCCGTCCTTTACCAGGTAAAGAAAATGTTTCCTCCTATCTCTTGCTTCGAACACTAATTTTTCCTCAATACAGCTTATTGCTTTTTGTGCCTTTCTAAAATGCCTTTTTCTGAATGGTATGCAGCCGCAGTGTTTAAGCGATGATGATAACTTTGTCCATTCCCATTTTTCCAGCTGTGCGTTCGTTGGCAGGGCAACTACGGTATCAGTTGCAGCCACAGCGTACATTACAAGCTGATTACAAACGTACATATCTGAGCCTTGCTAACACTGAAACATGTGGCACTTCGCTCGACTACGGCTCCTGATCTGAGGTATATTGAATTTATTTATCTAAAAGTAACCATTTGCTGTCCATCAATCGTAACTTTATATACATTTTACCCAGATTTTTTCATCTATGAATATCTGTAACAGGTCATGTATTCAGCAGCACCGCTACGCACACCAGATTAATACAATCAGGATTATTAATCTGACCTTCACCTCGAATTCCTTTTGCTATTTTAATCGTCTATCAATATGTCTGGTGCAGACTATTGTCTCAAGACTATTTCAATAACAAAAGGGGTTTGAGGTGGAGATCAGATTTTCCACCTATATGTCGATTAAAAAAAAAAAAAAAACATAAAAAACAAAGACTATTTGGTACTTTTTTTTTTTTGCTGATAGTAACAATACATGTCATATGTTTACAATTCTTGAAGAAAGGTGGGAAACCGGAGAGGATAGTGTGCCATATACTTTGGCACAAATTACTTCTATACACTATCCTCTTTTGTTTCCCATCTTTCTTCGATAATTGACCCATACTGCTGATCACCATCTTTTCACATGACATCGACTTTTACTATCACCAAAAAAAAAGAACTAATAGATGCCCTTTGTTTCTTATGGTAAAATTCTGAACTTAAACATAGTTACTCATTCTAAATTCCCATACAGTTCCTTTTGTTCTTTCAACAACCTAGCAGCTCGCTTGGTGCAAGCAGTTGCACAAAGGAAGGTGAAACAACAAATGGAACTGTAAGGGGATTTAGAAAATTTAACTAAATTTTTGAATGGAAAAAATGAGCTGTGTGCCACATGATTAGCGGTCTGGGAAAGGCTAAAAGAAGAGATAGAACAAACAAAAGGCAAAAAGCAAGAGCCTGCAACCCAAATGCGGGCCCAACACTGCTACAAAAATTGTAGCAAAACTCGACGCTACATTATATATAAGAGAATATTGTCACCCGATGAACTTGATGATTCCTGTTCTTCAGGTTCGCATACCCATTCCCATTATTGCATTCATCTATTTTACGTTCTTCTTTTTTCTGACTTTCTAAAATCCCTTTTTCTCAATGGTTTACATCCGCATTCTATAGGCAATGATGATAACTTTGTACGCCTCCATTTTCCCAGCTGCATGTTCGTTGGCAGGGCAACCACACTTTTAGTTGCAGCCACAACATGCATTTAATGCTGATTATATATGTACATATCTGAGCCTTACTAAGATCAGAACATATAGCCCGTCGCTCAACTACGCTTGCTGATCCAAGGTATATTGCATTTGTACCATTTCATGATCCAATGTATATTTACTAATTATATGCTCCTATAGTAAAAACTGTCTATTCATTTCAGCATAGACGCTTATTCTAAGATCCTGTGGTACACCCAATTGTGCAAGGACACTCGAAACGACAAAACAGCCTGTACAGATTCTCAAACCAGCTGCCTGCATTCCTTTTTTACTTCTATTCAAGCTACATCCTCATAAAAAGAAGCTGAAAATCAAAAATATACAGAATATCAGTGATGGATGTACCGACACCGAACATAGCTGCTGCCGCATTTGCATGGTGTCTGCATCCATCATTGATACTTTGTTACCATTTTTGTCCTGTCAAAGAATCGATACTCACATTCTCAGTATATTTTATTGCCTACAACCAAAAGATAAGTGTTACTTATATCACTATGGTAAATTTAAAATGCAATTGCTGTTCGCATAGATAATCTCCTTAAACATTCTAACCATTACTGCTATCGCACTTAACTTATTTTCCTTTTTTTTATACCAGCGAATTATGCACAGTTATCTACTACTGCTGCCATTTGTCAAACAGTTACAAATCCTGTAACGAATGCTAGCCAGCCACTCAGAACACACAGAGCTCATGTTAACTGCCAACACACAGGTAGTATTAATTATGTTTTCTTGTTATATGAGACTTTTAACTGTAACTAATGTTTGTTGCTCTTTTCATGATTCAAACTGACCCTGCTCCTACTGCATCTTCTAACTATAATCCTGTATCTCAACCGTTTGCAGCTACATTCTTTAGGCAATGATGATAAGTTTGTACATCTCCATTTTCCCAGTTGCATGTTCGTTGGCAGGGCAACCGCACTTTAAGTTGCAGCCACAGCTTGCACTTAATGCTGATTACATATGTACATATCTGAGCCTTACTAAGACCAGAACATATAGCCACATGGTCAACTGTACCTGCTGATCAAAGATATGTTACATTTGCACCATCTGGTACTACACATTCACTTGCTTTTCATAATATGTTATATATTTTAATGCTCAGGGAATTTATGCATTCCACGAAATTACAAATTGTGTGGATTCCTGTGTTCTTCCCAACCTATTTGGATTAAAAACAAATACGTAAGTACCACACTATAACTTGACTTAAATTCTTAATTTTATTTAGTGAAATATCTTACAATCAACATAAATTTGCTTCACATAAAAACTAGCCTTTATTGAAAAACATATCTTACAATCGACTAGCATTAACCATAAAACATCCTCCAATTGCATCCACACAATTAGAAACGCATTGCACCTTGAAGTTTCATAATAAACACATCATTGTTACGTGCATTTAACCCAAATTCAGCTGCTATCAAGCGCATCTGTATGACTTTCTGTTCATCTTTTGCTATCACTTCTCTTAGATACTCTGCTGTTTTCTGAGCATGACTATTTCCAACACCTTCAAGCTCTTGAATAAAAGAAAGCCTGTCACGGTTAACACTAGCCAACCTATCACAAATCACACTCAGTTGCTGTGCCATATGAACATCCTCGATACTAGCTTGGCGACAATACAAAACTAATATGTCAGACCAACTATTAGAATTGGCCTCAACTCTCAGCTGATCACACTTAGGATGCCTAGACATTTTCTTTTCTTTGTTTTCCTACACACTTATCAAATGAGTTATGAAAACAAATGTCCATTTCAGGTATCTTAAATAGGAAAACCAGATCCAAGACAGACAGTCACAAGATTCTCTTCTAAAAACAAAAAAAACAAAATGCCCATATCTATAATGCACACTGCCAACATCTACTCACCCATAATTGGACATTACTGTTTTGCAGGTTTCGTACTTATGCTCACAGACTTTTTTACAAATGCCAGATTCTTGACAGGTATCCAAACTTTCCAGCCACATACTATAGACTAATTTATTCTACCTTGCCTTTTTCAAAGCATTAAACATTATTGAACTGAAGATCTTAAAAGTGACCAGAAATAAACAAACAAATGCTAACAATATATCTTATCTATCATTTCTTTATTCCTTACTAATGAACCTCTCGCTTGGTTTCATTGGTTTTAGTGATTAAATAAGTTATTGCAATGAATTAGTGCATGGGAGCCGCTAATCTTATTAGTTACTGCAAACTTAAGTATTTCACATTGATTATCTAATGATATTTCCATTCGTTTGTTAATTTGCAGAAGCACTGCTTTCCTTATATGCTACTCATACCTGTTCTAATTAGATACTAAAGGACTGTGTTGTAAGTTTCTTTCTAATTATGTATCTTTAAGCGTTTAGTGTTTATAATGTTTTCTGATATGTATTCTGTACATGTTTTTATAGCTACTACAGAACCTTCTATTTGTTTTCCTAATGGTGGCCGTTCACAGTTACAGACATCGTGTTACTTTCGGTTAAATCAGGTAATCAAAAATATTTTTTTTGTTGGCTACTCATGCCTGTTCTAATTATACAATTGCCATTTACAGATTACTCCACTACCTCACAATAGCACCCTCCGATGAAAGACTCCATCTCGCAAGCACTACAAAGGATGGCAGGGACAAGGAGGAAGATAAAGTAAAGATTTCATTGATTGCAGTATTTCAAAAAGAGTTAGGGTGCAGCCTTCAACAGACAAAGGCCGTTAAGATGGCTGTGGCTAATGGAGATTTACTGGAAGTCAATGGTTGGTGCAAAGGGCTGTGTTGGACAGCACCAGGTTTAGAATTGACCACTGATTTCATGGTAATGCCTTTCCAATTTCCAAGCCTATTGCAGCTTTCTCTCATCTTCATGAGCAGCCACCAAAATCAGACTAATTACTTCCATTTGTATATGTTGTTTGACTTAGAACAAGATTCGTTGTATAACTGTATAACACAGCAGAACAACCGACAAACATAGCAAACACTTCGTCGCCCCGCCGCAACGCGGCGGTTCGACGCACATCTCGTTTAAACTAAAACCCAATCCCAATATCCTTAACCCAGCCAACCCAATCCCAATATCCTTAACCCAGCCAACCCAATCCCATTATCCTTAATCCAGCCCACAAAACAAATACCGCCAAACCAAAACCACCCTCCACATCTCTGGTTTTCTCTACCACCTCACCCCCAGCTCACTACCTACTATCTCATTTGTCCCCTCCACCAACATAACCTTCCAAACTTCTTTAATTGCTCAAAATCTGCTTCACGTTACCACTTGGACTTTTGGCGCCAAAAGCAATTTCAATGGCCAAGATGAGTTGCAGTGATTCAAAGGCTCAGATTAGTGGTGGGATTTGATCAGGATGACTCAGAGATACTTTTGGGATTGCTATATAAAAAAGAGAAGTCACCAAGAAATAGTGGTCACCAGTTTTAGACCATTTCGTAGTGTAAAATTTATTTAATGTCTGTTCCAGTTTAAATTTAAGTTCTCATTGTAATTTCAAGTTTATTCCAAGTTAACTATCACTTCTGTATTGTAATCATTCCAAGTTTGATAAGATTTCAAGTTTTCATGTTTCTTGTTAATTCGTATTAAGTCATATATACTGATTAGAAGTCACACAAGCTCTTTTACCCTTTATACAAGCTCAGATAAGCTTATTGTAGCTTTTTATGAGCCTGTACTAGACTCTAGTAGTTTAATTTAGAAAAACCAGAAAAGTCAACAAAAGTCAACAATTCAGTCAAATAAGCAATTGGGTGGGGTTAAGCTGAAGTGGATGAGCTGAATGGGGTTTTAACTTGGTATTGACAAACCAAGTTTTGGTTCTGATCTAGTTTCATTGTTCTATAAGCCCTCACAGTTGTAAGCTATTTTCAAGTTTTTGCTTTAATTTCTATTTTTACTGAACGATAGCTTATTTATAGCTTATTTCCATTACTTTCTGCTTATTACTTGTTTTTATCCATATTTATTCAGTTTTTATCAATCTTAAATAGTTATTGCTTTGTTTTGCTTAAACAATCTTTAAAAAGCCAAAAATAGCCTTATATAGTATAACTTAGTAAACTGCTTATTTCTATTTTAAAAGTTGTTAATTATAGTCATATTAAATTAGTTAATCCATATATAATAGAAATTATAAGTTAAGTTAGGATGTGCTAGTTCAAAATCCAACACAGACCCTTTAAAGGGCTGTTTGGCATAAAAGGTCAAATAGGTCTATTAGCTTAATTACTGTACATTTGCAATTAGCTCAACTTTAATCTCTCTTAAAATAGTCCAATTAAGATGTTTCTAAAGTTCTCTTTAGCCATTTGATAGATAAACTAGTTTTTCATAGCCTGTGGGAATTTCAGCCCTTATAAAAGTCCAAATAAGCCATATTAAGCCACAAGCACTTTTGGCCCTTATCCTTAGTTTTTCTGAGTCCTTCATAGTCCACATAAGTTAGTTTAGAAGACCAGTTGGTGTCAATTAGTTTGTGCACCTCTGCACAAGTCTGCACACACAGACTCAGTACATACTGAGCAGGCCAACATCATTTTAAGCTGTTGTTCTCAGCTTGTTTTTGGCTTATTCCATTGAGCCTAGGTTTTGATTTTCAGTTTGCTTATTGCTCATAGTATTAGCTTTTAGGATATCATCCGGTGTTTCACTTCACAGCCCATTTAATAGCTTAATTTCTGTCTGCAAGTAACCCTTGTGGTCTGATCAAAGTCTGCACACAGCTTATTCAGTTTCACACCATCTGATCTAGTGCCTAATTAGGGTTCAATTGGTTGTTATAAATTGGGGCTTTTTGTATTATAGTGTATCCAGTAGTACTAGCAAGGTTTTGCCCCCATAATTTCCCACTTTTCAGCTTAATTGAAGTGCTTAATTTGTTCTGCAAGTGGGGGGTTTTCCTGTCATTTCTGCTTAAACCTTGAATCTGCATAAGTGCTTAATTGGCTTATTTCCTTAGGTTACTTGAGCTTATTCAGTTGTTTTATACTTAAAAAAGTTGTTTGAACTTGTTCTGAGCCTTTGGTAATTTTTAGAGTTTTTTAGCTTATTTTTGTGCTTATTGTATTAGTCCATTTGCTTATTAGGGTTTAGATAACTTCTAATTTTATTTTTCCTAGATTTAAAATAATATTTTAGATTTCCCTTAAATTTTTCAGATTTTTCTTAACAGTTTTAGTATTTTTAATAATTTAATTAGTTTAAAATAGTTTTTAATTCATAATAAAAAATATAAAAGTCAGAAAAATATAAATCTTTTTTCTAAAATTTTTTTTTATTATTTAGGATATAAGAAAAATAATTTTACACTTGTAGGGTTTAATTTTATAAATTCCACTTTTTAAATCGCGTTTTTATAATTCCCGTAACACGTTTTTAATATAATTTGTTAACCTTAATTTTATTTTGAGAATTTGTTTCTCATTATTTAATTAGAACATCATAAAAAAGCAAAAATTCCATATCATCAGTCACTTTAATCTCGAACCTAAAACGGTTGTCCATTCCATCCTCGTTGGGAAACGACCCGGGTAATCACTTACCTGGTATCACACACACAAACGTGAGTTTTTGCGAGTTAGCCTTTTTCATAAAAGGATAATTTGTCTTTATTCACGTGTATCCGTCTGCATATTATTTATATATACACTTTAGCACGGATCAAATTTTGGCGCCGCTGCTGGGGAGGTTGTGTTGCGACAATATCGTTGAGATTTTTAGCTATTAGTGACTTGAGATCCTTCTTTCAGAAGTTTCCACTTTCATAAACCATATAAAATACAAAAATATTTTTCTTTTCTTTTATATATATATTATCATATAAAAACCCAAAAACATTTTTCATTTTATTATAAAATAAAAGATAAAAGCAAAATCAAAATAATATTCCTCAACTTGGGTATTATCATAATAAGTTCCCAAACCAAATATTAAAACTTGCCTTTGTGTCGCTTGCGAATTCGGCTCACCTTTGATTGATAAACAAACTATAACGGAGGTTTAAGGAGGGTTTGACATTAAATTGTCGAACCGAAAGGAGCGGGTTTTTAAGGAGCATTTATTGCCCACCTTTGCTCCTCCGCCACTCTGTGCGTTTATCTTTTAAAGAGCTACCGTACGCTTGTTTGATTTAAGGTTTAAGTTCCTTGTGTTTTGCTTCGATCTTGTTTTTATTGAATTATTTGATTTAAGGTTTAAGTTTTTTTTCCAAAAAACCAAAAAACCCAAAAATATTTTTCTTCACCCTCTATCCGTTTAATTCTTTTTCTTTATGTCTTCATCTTACCACTATGGTTGTCAATGTTGTGGAGGTCCTCATAATGGTGGGAATTGCCCCGGTTGTAGCGTGGTGGAATCAGGAGACGGGTTTGTTTATGACCAAAATCCTTGTTCTTACCATGAAACACCCGACTTTTTCAACCAGCCCCCACAACATGAGATGGAAGCATATTCTTGTGAATATTGTGGAGGTCCACACCCAAGTTTTGATTGTCAAACAGGAAATACGTCTGTCTATGAACAAGATCCATGTAATCAAAACTTCGGGTATGACCAATATCCATATGATTCACCGAATCAGTCACAGCAAATGTATTGTTGTGAGTACTGTGGTGGTCCACATTATGAATCCGATTGTCAAACGAGGACCCCGCTTGTCTATGAGCATGTCCCTTGTAACAATTACGACTATTCTTGTCATGACCAACCTCCACAGTATCAAATGATTCAACCTCAGCCATCTCCTCTTGAAGAATCTTATGAAAATGTATTCCAAAAACTTCAAAATGTGATGGATACACTTAATGATTTGGCTGTTAAAAATGCCCAAGAAAATCCTCATGAGAAATCCATGGAAGAATTGTTAGCTGAAGAGCAGGCTGCTAAAATAAATTCCAAAGATGCTTTTGAAAAATCTGTTAGGGAAACAATTGCAAAAGAAAAAGCAGCCAAATCTAGCTCTCGATTCTGTTTCATTCCTGATGACAGTTATGATGAAGATATCTTTGATGATGATTCATCAAGTTCATCAGTTGAGACTCCTTCCATGAATCGTCAGGGAGAAAAGAGCATGATGGAATTACTAGCAGAAGAACAAATGGAATTTGTAAAATCCATGTATGCTAGTCCTTCTCAACTCCCTCAGTCCATTGCATCCACACCCATATCACCTACTTTGGGATCGGAAGACTCTCTTATTATTGGGGATGAGCATATTAGCACTGTTCCTGAAAAGGAATCGGACGAATTCATAAAGTCTAGTGCTGAGAACCTTATCCCAATCCCAAGTGAGTCTGAGGATATTTCCGACAATGAAAGTGATGTTTCTTTTCATAGTGATCATTCTCTTGACACTACTGATGATTTTTCCGGAACGTTTTCTAACCCTCTTTTCAATTCAAACGATGAATTTCTCGGGATTTTCTCTAATCCCCTTTTCAATTCAAATAATGATTTTTCCTCTAATGATGATGAATCACTTTCTGATGAGGACGTTCAAAATGAAAGTTTCAAAGTCTATTCGAATTCTCTTTTTGAATTTGACGATGAGTGCTTTTCTAGCAAAATAAATCCTCTCTTTGATGAAGAGTTAGAAAACGATGAGGTCAAGGACTCTATTGTTCATAAACTTGATGATGTGACCTCAACTCTTAATCCCGATATTGATCTTTCTCCGACATATGTGACATTTCCCGTTGGGGATCGCCATTATATTGACTTCACATATGTCGTTCGAGTTTTTCTACCTTTCTTCGCCTATAAGGTAGATTGTCTTTTCATTCACTCGTTTGGGAGTGAAGACAAAGTTTTTGATCCCGGCATCTCCATTTATCATTCTTTAGAGCCAGATGTATCTCATCGGAGTGGAACTTTCATGAAATTCAATGTTGATCTAAACACATTGAATGAAAGTCCGATGGAGATGGTTTCTTCCACTTGCTTCCCCATGAACCAATAAATTCGGGGTCGAGTCAAGCTAGTGACTCGGTGATCAAAAACATTAGCACAACATGGGTTTTCACCCATGTCTCTGACTTCTTTCTCTTTTCTAACACCTAAGTGTGGGGGAGTTGCCCCTGCTGTTGTATATATATATATATATATATATATATATATATATATATATATATATATATATATATATATATATATATATATATATATATATATATATATATATATATATATATAAATAAAAAATAATTGTTGTGTTTCCACTCTTGGCTAGTAGTATTACCTTCTTACGTTCTAAGTGTCGGCATAATAGCCGGTGCTTTGAATATTGAGGGCAATATTCAATTCTAAGTGTGGGGGGGAATTCTGGCGAATTTGATCAAATGTGTACCTTCTAGTGCCCTAGTTCCCCAGTTTTGACCAAATTTTTTTTTTTTTTTTTTTTTTTTTTTTTTCATTTGGTGGAAGTGCTTTGCACTAACACAACAAATGGTTATCAGTCCACCATGTCTAACCCACATAAGGACTGGCTAATCCGAGAGCAAACGGCTCTTGGTAAAGATATCTCAAATCCGTTTATGGATGACAATTTGCCAAAAATTGTATGGTATTCAACTCACTATATCTTTGATAGCGAAGAGTTGGCTAGCACACAAGGTTATGGCTTGTGGTTAAGGCAGTAGTAATCCATAATTGGTAATCAGCTCACCAAGATGATAACTGTATTCTATCAAAGAGTTGGCTAGTCCAAAAGCAAACGGCTTTTGGTAAAGACAAATCAAATCCGTTGACAGCTGATGATTTGCTTAAAATCATTTGGTTATCAATGTACCATAGTATCATACTAAAATATTGGCTACTCCAGAAGTAATGGCTATCTGGTAAAGAGACATAAAATCCATTAAATTTTCAAAAAGGATTGCTAGGGACTAGCAATAGTTTAGTGTGGGGGATTGATGAGTGTGTAAATACTCATCATTTTTGTCCCATCTGAACTGCAAAAACATTTAAAAACACTCAGAAATGCTTTAAAATACAGAAAATATCCTTGGATTGTGTTTTTATCTGTTTCATGTGCTGAAGGATTGAAAACGGAACAAAATCGAGCAATTTTGGATCGACTCGACAACAATTGTACATTTGATCAAGTAAAGACGAAAGTCAAAGACAGAGTCAAAGTCAACCCCCAAAATACCAATAATGACACAAATGGTCCCTGGAATTAATTTTCACTTTTGGCAACTTTGGTCCCTGCATTTTCAGGAAATTACACAAATGGTCCCTAAAGTTTAAATCCCTTAAACTCTAAAAACAAAAACCGGATTTAAACTAAAACCCAATCCCAATATCCTTAACCCAGCCAACCCAATCCCAATATCCTTAACCCAGCCAACCCAATCCCATTATCCTTAATCCAGCCCACAAAACAAATACCGCCAAACCAAAACCACCCTCCACATCTCTGGTTTTCTCTACCACCTCACCCCCAGCTCACTACCTACTATCTCATTTGTCCCCTCCACCAACATAACCTTCCAAACTTCTTTAATTGCTCAAAATCTGCTTCACGTTACCACTTGGACTTTTGGCGCCAAAAGCAATTTCAATGGCCAAGATGAGTTGCAGTGATTCAAAGGCTCAGATTAGTGGTGGGATTTGATCAGGATGACTCAGAGATACTTTTGGGATTGCTATATAAAGAAGAGAAGTCACCAAGAAATAGTGGTCACCAGTTTTAGACCATTTCGTAGTGTAAAATTTATTTAATGTCTGTTCCAGTTTAAATTTAAGTTCTCATTGTAATTTCAAGTTTATTCCAAGTTAACTATCACTTCTGTATTGTAATCATTCCAAGTTTGATAAGATTTCAAGTTTTCATGTTTCTTGTTAATTCGTATTAAGTCATATATACTGATTAGAAGTCACACAAGCTCTTTTACCCTTTATACAAGCTCAGATAAGCTTATTGTAGCTTTTCATGAGCCTGTATTAGACTCTAGTAGTTTAATTTAGAAAAACCAGAAAAGTCAACAAAAGTCAACAATTCAGTCAAATAAGCAATTGGGTGGGGTTAAGCTGAAGTGGATGAGCTGAATGGGGTTTTAACTTGGTATTGACAAACCAAGTTTTGGTTCTGATCTAGTTTCATTGTTCTATAAGCCCTCACAGTTGTAAGCTATTTTCAAGTTTTTGCTTTAATTTCTATTTTTACTGAACCATAGCTTATTTATAGCTTATTTCCGATACTTTCTGCTTATTACTTGTTTTTATCCATATTTCTTCAGTTTTTATCAATCTTAAATAGTCATTGATTTGTTTTGCTTAAACAATCTTTAAAAAGCCAAAAATAGCCTTATATAGTATAACTTAGTAAACTGCTTATTTCTATTTTAAAAGTTGTTAATTATAGTCATATTAAGTTAGTTAATCCATATATAATAGAAATTATAAGTTAAGTTAGGTTGTGCTAGTTCAAAATCCAATACAGACCCTTTAAAGGGCTGTTTGGCATAAAAGGTCAAATAGGTCTATTAGCTTAATTATTGTACATTTGCAATTAGCTCAACTTTAATCTCTCTTAAAATAGTCCAATTAAGCTGTTTCTAAAGTTCTCTTTAGCCATTTGATAGATAAACTAGTTTTTCATAGCCTGTGGGAATTTCAGCCCTTATAAAAGTCCAAATAAGCCATATTAAGCCACAAGCACTTTTGGCCCTTATCCTTAGTTTTTCTGAGTCCTTCATAGTCCACATAAGTTAGTTTAGAAGACCAGTTAGTGTCCATTAGTTTGTGCACCTCTGCACAAGTCTGCACACACAGACTCAGTACATACTGAGCAGGCCAACAACATTTTAAGCTGCTGTTCTCAGCTTGTTTTTGGCTTATTCCATTGAGCCTAGGTTTTGATTTTCAGTTTGCTTATTGCTCATAGTATTAGCTTTTAGGATATCATCTGGTGTTTCACTTCACAGCCCATTTAATAGCTTAATTTCTGTCTGCAAGTAACCCTTGTGGTCTGATCAAAGTCTGCACACAGCTTATTCAGTTTTACACCATCTGATCTAGTGCCTAATTAGGGTTCAATTGGTTGTTATAAATTGGGGCTTTTTGTATTTTAGTGTAGCCAGTAGTACTAGCAAGGTTTTGCCCCCATAATTTCCTACTTTTCAGCTTAATTGAAGTGCTTAATTTGTTCTGCAAGTGGGGGGTTTTCCTGTCATTTCTGCTTAAACCTTGAATCTGCATAAGTGCTTAATTGGCTTATTTCCTTAGGTTACTTGAGCTTATTCAGTTGTTTTATACTTAAAAAAGTTGTTTGAACTTGTTCTGAGCCTTTGGTAATTTTTAGAGCTTTTTAGCTTATTTTTGTGCTTATTGCCAAACAGCTTATTAGCCCATTTGCTTATTAGGGTTTAGATAACTTCTAATTTTATTTTTCCTAGATTTAAAATAATATTTTAGATTTCCCTTAAATTTTTCAGATTTTTCTTAACAGTTTTAGTATTTTTAATAATTTAATTAGTTTAAAATAGTTTTTAATTCATAATAAAAAATATAAAAGTCAGAAAAATATAAATCTTTTTTCTAAAATTTTCTTTTATTATTTAGGATATAAGAAAAATAATTTTACACTTGTAGGGTTTAATTTTATAAATTCCACTTTTTAAATCGCGTTTTTATAATTCCTGTAACGCGTTTTTAATATAATTTGTTAACCTTAATTTTATTTTGAGAATTTATTTCTCATTATTTAATTAGAACATCATAAAAAAGCAAAAATTCCATATCATCAGTCACTTTAATCTCGAACCTAAAACGGTTGTCCATTCCATCCTCGTTGGGAAACGACCCGGGTAATCACTTACCTGGTATCACACACACAAACGTGAGTTTTTGCGAGTTAGCCTTTTTCCTAAAAGGATAATTTGTCTTTATTCACGTGTATCCGTCTGCATATTATTTATATATACACTTTAGCACGGATCATATACCAATAATGTAACAAAGTACAATAGCAAACTTTATTGAAACATTTGGTTGTTGATAACCCAAAATACATACATCAGTAAACGAAAACAAATCAATATGTACAAGTAAGTTCTAATTTACAATAATCTAGCTAGTGTAGCATACCAGTAGGCTTAACCAAATTAAGAATCCAATAGCTAATGGGTTTAATTTGTTATTGCATATTATTTTAAAAATTCATGGACCAAAATGATTCTTTTCAGATTTTCACTATGCGATACCCAATTTTGCACACAAATAAAATTTGTATAAAAAATAATGGACCAAATTGATTCTTTATAGATTTCACTATACCAGTTCGATTTTGGAAAAAAAAACGTGATGATTTTACCTAAACCCATGTTAAAAAATTAAAAAGATCATACGAAACCCTACTTAACAAAAAAAAGAAAAAACTCACGGATATGAAGAGGATGATTGTTATGTATGAAGTACCGGAATCACGTAGTGGAGGAGTAACGATTTTATTGATGAAGATTTTACTGATAGATGTGAAACAATTGAAGATAAAGAAGAAGATGAGTCACCAGGTAGAGGTTAGGCTGCAATTGTGTGTGAAAATAATGTGACTTGCATGTGATGGTCCCTTTGATGAAGCGAAAAGTGTACCGCTTTTAAGGGGTCATTTAAGCCTTAAATCGTATTTATTTGATCAAATATTGCCCTAAATCGTTCCTTTTGTCATTTTAGGTACTTTTGAGGAGAAATCTGGAAAAGGAGGCATTTTGGACGTTTTTGGAGCATTAAAGTGAAGAAAACGGCAAAGTCTCAAAAATCGGCTAAAAGTTACTCTTGACGGCGTCAGACTTTACTCTGGACGGCGTCATGCCTTGGCAAGAAAAGTTGGACGTGAAATTTACTCATGACGGGCCAGTGAAAATAGCATGAGAATTCTGACGGCGTCACGCTTTAACTTGATCAAGGGCGTCACGGCTTAAATCATAAGGGGACGGCGTCACGTTCATGGTTCGACGGCGTCAAGCCTTGATAAGCCAGAATGGATTTTTGAAGAGCTAAAGAGGGACGGCGTCAAGAAGGTCATCCGGGAACCCTAAAAGCGGCGAGGTGACGGCGTTACACTCCATAAGGTGACGCCGTCAGATCCAAAAATCTATATATAGTTTTCTAATTTTTTGTCATTAGGGAGAGCTTAGTGTGTGGAATTTTGGGAGAAAACCCTAAGACGATTTTAGCTACTTTTTCAGGGCTTTTTGCCTTGAGATCTTCCATGTTTCATTGAAAGATAAGTTATCAATTAATCATTCAATATGTCTATGTGTTGTTTGATTCTATCTTATTCTTGTCTTTTGTTTAACATGTTAGGCTAAATTTATCTTGTGTTTGCTTAGATCTAATGAAACCTAGCTATTGATTATTGGTTGTTAGTGTGTTGTTAGTTGTATTGGATGATTGTTTATCTATGTTAGGCTTAAGAAAACTGGCTAACTTCCTATTCAGTAACTTGCTTGAACGTCTTAAGAAACATGAACCAAACGCGTACTAAAGGTTTTTATGGTTGTATTTAATGCACAAGCGAATTCTAGTGATCCCATGTTAGGAGCTTCCTAGCCGGCTCGACATAGGAGTGAAGTAGGAGCTTGTAGAGTTGGGGAAGTAAGTACGCCACCCCACGAATGGTATTAAGGAATACACCCGTCATCCACGCAACTAATACACACTAATTAACCGGTAAAAGATAGTTAGGGAGTAAGGAAATCTAAGTAAACACATTTCTCTACACATAAGTTTCTCACCACATTTTTATTTTTGTTATTTTATTTTATTTGCATTCGTAGTAATTTGGGTTAGTTGACTAGCAACTAATTCCGCCCACTCTATCAAAACTGAGATTTTACTTGCTTTCATAAAAATATAAAAACATAAAAAAAGAATCTTCCTCAACCCTTAGACCTAATTAGAGTAGTCTTTCATACCTAACGAACACTATTCCCTGTGGAGAAACGATCAATCCCCCGTACTTACCACTACACTATACTACATCGGTCAGGTACACTGCCTGGTGGGGTTGTAAGCCTCTTGAGATCCCTCGAGAGGTAAAACCTGTTGTAAGGTTACAAAACCACGCAATCAAGTTTTTGGCGCCGCAGCCCGGGGAGTAGTTATTGCTTAGGTTGAAATTTTATTTTTATTAGGTCTACTCACAAGATTCCTATCAAGTGAGATATTTTCTTTTTATTTTGTAGCTTTCTCGTAGTCTATCTTTTCTTTGTGATTTTGTTTGTAATTTGCTTCAAATGGACTTTTCACTTAGATTTCTAAGATTGCAAGATATGGTTGAGTGGCTAGAACACCAAGAAGTTCAAAATACCTCATTTAGAGACACTTATGAATCATATGAGCCTTCACCTAGGATAGATTCTTATGAACAACCTCCATGTTTAGGATCTTGTTTTAGTGAGGCTAATAGGAAAAGCGACCTAGTTTGCCAAGGAATTGTGGATAGAGCCGTATCAATAAATCATAAGTTGGATGAAGCACTAGGTTTGTTATTATCACTACCTAAGAAAACAATTGACGAGGATATAGGTGATCTTGACACATGGAATAATGAGGTAAACACCATAAGCCCACAAAATACTCAACCATCATTTGAGGCACCCACACCGCCCGTGACTTACCCGGAAGAAGTAGAAGAGACTTTAGGAATCCCGATGGAGGTAGAACCCTTGGACCAAGCACAACTAGAGGATATAGGTTTGCACACTTTTAGTGATGACCTTACTCATAGTTCTAGGGGATTTCCTAGTGTTGATGAATTGGAACCTCAACCTTTACACAACTTTTCATCCTTAGATTTACATCTAGGAGAAAAAAGAGGAACCGACCCACCCATCAACCAATATTATCCGGGTAGTTTTAGGATGAAGGAAGCCATTCACTCACCCCCTTCACCTCACGTGGCATATTCACACCCTAAGGGTGTGTATCGCTACTTTCACCCGCACTTAATCCTAAGTGTAGGGAAAACCTCCCCTATTTTTGTTAAATAAGGGTAGAGTCAGGCTCGTGACTCGAACAAAAACAAGCGCTTATTGGGAGGCAACCCAAGCTTTATTTGCTTTATTTGTTTGATTGTTTGTTTATTTAATTTTATTTGTTTCCATATGCATTTCTTATTCTTTTTGTTTACTGTTCATGTCTCAAATATAAATTGTGAAAATGCTTTATTTTGTTTTTAACTCCGTCTTAACTACATATAAAGGTATTTTGCAAAAGATAAGTGTAAGGGAAATCCAAATTTGTTTTTAAGAACAAGATTGAACATGAACGATAACAATGAGATATAAGCATGCATATTAGTATTTGTTTGAGTCAAATGCTTGTATCGAGTCATAATGAAGTTTTGCAGGAATTCCAGGAAGTAAGGTATAGGTTTTTCCAGAAATTTTCCGGAAACTTAACATGAGAATTCTGTCAGATTATTTCTGACGGCGTCAGGCCTTACAACCTGACGGCGTCAGGTTTTAATTTTCTGAAATTTTTGAAAGTTTTGTTTTTCTACCGGAATCATAAAAAGTTTTTATTAAATCTCTAACTTATAAACTCCAGGAATCTGCAAAACATTCATTCCGCAAGCATTATATCTTTAATTGTTTTATTTCTAAGTCTGGAATTACACCTAGTTGTGAGTTGTCTTTGTTCGGTTTGATGCTTTGGTTTTTCTTGTTTGTTTTCTCAGGATTAACAGGTTATTTTGGACAAGGAGATGTTTATGGAATCAAGCTTATGGCGATGCATTAGTCATGGAGTTTCAACATTCTCTTTGGAGGAAGATTTAACCGTGTAATTTCATTATCCACCGAACGAATCAGGGGAGTATTTGATTTCATCCTTTTACTTTTTTCTTTTACATCTTGTTATTTGAACATTGGGGACAATGTTCATCTTAAGTGTAAGGGGGGGGGGGGTAAAAGTACGATTTTAGAGAATGCCATTGCGCTTGATTTTTGTTTGTTTAATAGTAGATGTGTAATAAAACTGAGAGAAATACTTGTTAAGGTAATTTTAGTGCCAAATTTAAAATTTTTTACAACATATAGGAGTGAAACTTTGATCTTAATGAGCGTCTCATGGATAGGAGTTATATGACTAGCACAAAAACCGTACCACTAAAAAATTTTCCACCCCCAAATATGTGAGGTTCGCCCCTAGAATTGGTAGGAAAAGCATTTATGCTATGATGTGTGTACCGGTAGCACTTAGATTCTAGAACTTGCGTTAGGACCATTCCAAGGCCACAAGTGAGACTACATTCGTGTAGTTAGATTTACTACATGATAAGAGGCATTAGGATTAACCCATTGTTTTACACCTGTGTTTTTGTTATAATTACATTGGCTACATTGGTCAAGTAATTCTCCCACACCCCTTTGCGTTGTACTCATTTTTAGTACACGATACCCCTAGTACACCCCTCAGAGCCTATCTTTTCGTTTCGACCTTTAAGCATTTTACTTAAAGGAAGAATTTGTTACACCCCACTTAAATGTACACCCAAATCGCCTTAGCCTACCTTGTATGCACTCATCTTTAGTGCATTATTGTTACAACATTTGTTTAAACCCAAGTTAATTATCTAGTTGATTACATGGTTGCTAAGTCGAGTCATATCCTTGTACATATTGTTTTGGGACGATTGGGACTCATGGGTAAAGTACTAGTGTAATGGAGTAATGGGAAGAACATCATTTATTACCCCCATATATGCTAAATGTTTTTAAAAAAAATACTCCAAGTGTTTTGATTATCTTAATTCGAGTCATTAGAATAGTTATTTGTAAAGTTATGTAAAAGTTCAAGTGTAAGGGGAATGCAATGCCCCTATGATGTATTATTTTGGATGGTAGGGCAAAAGTGTATGCAAAAAAAAAAAAAAAAAAAAAAAAAAAAAAAAAAAAAAAAAAAATCGAAAAAATCAAGAAAAGTACAAAAAAATGAGAAAAATAAAAAAATAAAAAAACATACGGACTACCATCCCGTTTCATTTTATATTTATTTTATGTTTTTGTTATTTTGTTTTTAGCTTAAGACCGAGTCTAGTCTTGGCTTAGCAACATTGTATAGTACATGTAATTGATCAAGATTTTTAACTCGCCACCAGTAAAATATCCTTTATCCAACAAAACCGTGTTTTCCTTTTCCCTACACCTAACGTTATAACCCATTTAAAAGCCCTCTTTGATAGTTTATCTTAGGTGCTTACGCCTAGTGGAGGAGGTTTTCGATCCTTTCCCAAGCCTATGGTAATCTATTTGCTATGACAGGTAGTGAGAGATATTTTCCGTTTTCATTTATGAGATTTATTTTGATGACACTTGAGAGATGTGAGTATCTAAACACTACTTGTGAGGTGCTAGTATGTAATCTCCGTGCTTATTATGATTGAAGTGGAACGAATATTTGTTGTAATTACTTTTATGTTAGCATTAAATGACCCCTAACTTGTATTTTGATTAGAATAAAAGCGCATTTGCTTGAGGACAAGCAAATCTCAAGTGTAAGGGTATTTGATGAAGCGAAAAGTGTACCGCTTTTAAGGGGTCATTTAAGCCTTAAATCGTATTTATTTGATCAAATATTGCCCTAAATCGTTCCTTTTGTCATTTTAGGTACTTTTGAGGAGAAATCTGGAAAAGGAGGCATTTTGGACGTTTTTGGAGCATTAAAGTGAAGAAAACGGCAAAGTCTCAAAAATCGGCTAAAAGTTACTCTTGACGGCGTCAGACTTTACTCTGGACGGCGTCATGCCTTGGCAAGAAAAGTTGGACGTGAAATTTACTCATGACGGGCCAGTGAAAATAGCATGAGAATTCTGACGGCGTCACGCTTTAACTTGATCAAGGGCGTCACGGCTTAAATCATAAGGGGACGGCGTCACGTTCATGGTTCGACGGCGTCAAGCCTTGATAAGCCAGAATGGATTTTTGAAGAGCTAAAGAGGGACGGCGTCAAGAAGGTCATCCGGGAACCCTAAAAGCGGCGAGGTGACGGCGTCACACTCCATAAGGTGACGCCGTCAGATCCAAAAATCTATATATAGTTTTCTAATTTTTTGTCATTAGGGAGAGCTTAGTGTGTGGAATTTTGGGAGAAAACCCTAAGACGATTTTAGCTACTTTTTCAGGGCTTTTTGCCTTGAGATCTTCCATGTTTCATTGAAAGATAAGTTATCAATTAATCATTCAATATGTCTATGTGTTGTTTGATTCTATCTTATTCTTGTCTTTTGTTTAACATGTTAGGCTAAATTTATCTTGTGTTTGCTTAGATCTAATGAAACCTAGCTATTGATTATTGGTTGTTAGTGTGTTGTTAGTTGTATTGGATGATTGTTTATCTATGTTAGGCTTAAGAAAACTGGCTAACTTCCTATTCAGTAACTTGCTTGAACGTCTTAAGAAACATGAACCAAACGCGTACTAAAGGTTTTTATGGTTGTATTTAATGCACAAGCGAATTCTAGTGATCCCATGTTAGGAGCTTCCTAGCCGGCTCGACATAGGAGTGAAGTAGGAGCTTGTAGAGTTGGGGAAGTAAGTACGCCACCCCACGAATGGTATTAAGGAATACACCCGTCATCCACGCAACTAATACACACTAATTAACCGGTAAAAGATAGTTAGGGAGTAAGGAAATCTAAGTAAACACATTTCTCTACACATAAGTTTCTCACCACATTTTCATTTTTGTTATTTTATTTTATTTGCATTCGTAGTAATTTGGGTTAGTTGACTAGCAACTAATTCCGCCCACTCTATCAAAACCGAGATTTTACTTGCTTTCATAAAAATATAAAAACATAAAAAAAGAATCTTCCTCAACCCTTAGACCTAATTAGAGTAGTCTTTCATACCTAACGAACACTATTCCCTGTGGAGAACGATCAATCCCCCGTACTTACCACTACACTATACTACATCGGTCAGGTACACTGCCTGGTGGGGTTGTAAGCCTCTTGAGATCCCTCGAGAGGTAAAACCTGTTGTAAGGTTACAAAACCACGCAATCATGTGTGAAAATAATGTGACTTGCATGTGATGGTCCCTTTTATATCCCTCTTTTTTTTATCCCATCCAAATTCTCAAATTTTTGGGCGGAGAAAACATTGTGAAAGAATCTGATTTCCAAACCAAATGGAGTGGAAAACAAAATACAAAGGATTCAATTCTCGAAAATATACACAAATTCTCGACCTTTTCCTTTTAGCGTACCAAACAGAGGAAATTGAACCATTTCCAATTCTTTGGCCTCAATTCTCGCTACCAAACACACCCTAATACCTCAAAATCTCAAAGATATCTCAACTAAAACTAAAAAGTCTAAGGGTGTGTTTGTTTAATTTAGATGTTTTGGGTCTGAATCTGATTACCACATCTTACCGGTAAGAGGTGGTTATAAAGTCTGAATGTGAATGAAATAATATTGTTTGTTTTTTTATAATTGTCTTAATGGTTTTAGTTGTCCGTTTTTTCAAGTATATAATTATATATTACACCATAACAATACGATGAATAAGTAGTTTGAATGCATCTTTGGAAAAAAAATCAAATTTGAAATTCATAAAAACACGGTTTCGATTCTCCCTTGTCAACAAATGTGTTATCGTTATCACTTCAATTACTCTATTTCACGAGAACTAGCTCGGTTTTTAATCCAGCGTTTCGAAAAATTCAACCCACAAAACAAATCTTACACAAAATTCAGATCAAATATCAGCCCAAAATGATAATCTGCCCAAACCAGTCCAAATTAATTAAGCTAAACCTAAGACATATATGATACTCCTTCCTAATATTTCTCACACTAAAAACGCCCCCACACTTGCAGTCAACCACTTTTTATGCTTCACCTAACAACACACTATCAATAATGATCTTTATTATTTGTTTTCTTCTTTGTTTCTCACACTTTACACGAACAAATCTTAGGTCCTATGCACAAACACCAAATATCTCGTAGTTTTTTCAATAACAAACCAAGTCTTCACGATTTGTATATGGGTTTCGTCTAATGATCTTCATAATGTCTCAGGTAGGTGTAGATTTTGTTTTTTATCTTTAAAGATCAATGACGGGTTTATATAGATATTTAAAGATCTTTTCTTGACAATGATAAAACTCTAGATATTTTTTTTTATCTTGGTTCTTTTTAGCCTCTTTTAAAATTTTGGAGTTGAATATGCAGCGTTAAGATACAATCAGACGTTACCACCCCATCTTACTAAGTAAGATGGTTATTCTCTTCCCGTGTCTAACTGTAGAAAAAAAACCAAACAACGTTTGCTTCTTACCGTGTCTGACTGGTAAGCGGTAAGAGGTTGTCCAGAATTTTTTGTAAAAAACAAACACGCCCTAAATAAATCACGCTCCTTATGAGCTACTTAAACTTATATCATTAAAAGCTTGACTCGAGTAGACTGTGTTTTCGAGTATCACATAACGAAAGAAAGTAGAAAAAAATGAAGTGAAATAAAAAAGTTGTATTTTCGAATATCACTTAAGAAGAAAAAAAAAAAAAAACCTAAAAACAATGTGATTTTATTAATTTTGAAGTTAGATGTTATTTCTCATTTTTTAACTTTTTCTTACAAAAAATACTTGGGAATTGAAACTACAAAATTGTCAAGATAAACGAGCCGATCCATGCTTTAAAAACTCACAAGTCAAGCTCTAACTTTACACGAGCTCGACGCGATACTGTCGAGCTCGAACTCGACGCGATACCGTCGAGCTCGAACTCGACTAAACTAATTTCCATATATTTTTTCCAACACTCGATACACGCCTATTATAAAGTAAAATCCACCAAACCCTAAGGTTGCGTTTAGTTGGGGAAAAAATTCTCTTGTTTTCTATCTCTAGTTTTGTAAAAATTTGAAATGGAAATTTATTTCTACAAAACACTTGAAAATATAAAAAACGCGTTTAGTTGATGTTTGTATTTTCTATTTTGAAGGAGGGAAAGGTGGGTACCAAAACAACTAATTTTCGGAAAAAACATTTTGTTCCAAAACATTGATTTGAAAGCCATTCCTATTTTATTTTTTTCCGCAAAGAAAAGAAGGGTGTTTAGGGTGGTGGCAGTGGCAATCGGTATGCCCATCGGTATCACCATACCGGCGGTGAACACCATTGCCACCCCACCGGTATGGTTGGGAGGTATCATTGGGCGGCATCCAGTGCTTCAATGGCATACTCAATTATTAATTCGAACGTTGTGAAATATAACCGTTTGGAGGAGTTGGGTTTGGGGAAAAAAAAAACGCCTATATATTGATTTGGTGGCAGTAGCATTGATCAAAAAAAAAAAAAAAAAAAAAAAAAAAAAAAAAAAAAAAACCCTTCTATATCATACTTTAAAAAAAAAGTTGTAGCATGGATCAAAGAAAATCAAGAGGTGTTTCATCGTCAACAAGAGGTCGTGGTCGGGGCTTTCGTCCACAAATTTCACCGATGAATCAACATTACCCTCAATCGGGCTACCATCCCCAACCTCCACCACCGATTAATCCACAATACCTTCAACAACAATATTATACCCAACCTCCACCACCGATGAACCCAAACCAATATAATATAACAATGACGAGTGAATTCAACCCGTTTGGTGACTACCGTGAAGGTCCTTCGCATCGTGAACCAAGTGTGGAACGCGAACTACCTCTATATGATCAAGCCGATGATGATCTTGAGTTTGTTCCCGAAACGCAACCACAAACTCAAATTGGTATATATTTTATTTTTATACGTTATAATTTTACTTGTTATAATTTTTTTATACGTTATAATTTTACTTGTTATAATTTTTTTATACGTTATAATTTTATATGTTCTAATTATATACTAGATGAAGATGTTCAAGTCGTTAAAGTGAAAAGTAAAGCGGATAAAAAGGCTTGGACGTCGATCGAAGAGGTTGCTTTGGCTAAAGCGTGGGTTCATATCTCGACATGTAAAAAGGTCGGGAATGAACAAGGTAGAGAAAAGTTTTGGGCAAGAATTTTAGAGCATTTCAAGTCCACCATTAAAGACACTACGCGAACTCATCATAGCTTGAACACGAAGTGGAAAAATATGAATCACGCAATAGGTGTCTTTAACGGGCTATACATCCAACACGTAATTTTTAAACTATATACCTGTGTTAATTTATTTACTTGTGTTAATTTATATACTTGTGTTAATTTTTATAATTGTAGAGTCGCATTCGTGAGAGTGGGTGTGACGATGTCAACGTCTTGCATAACGCCATGGCCGATTATGATAAGAAAAATAAGGGCAATTCCTTTACTCATATTGAAGCGTGGAAGGTTGTTAAGGGAGAACCGAAATGGTTGGAACAACCATGTTTTGAAAAAGTATCTTCGACTTCTCATTCCGACAAACGAAGGAAGTCGTCGGAATCTAGCTACTATGAGTCCGGAAGCAATGACAATGTTGAGATTGTTATTCCGGATCTAAATGACGACATGACTCCTTTATCAAAAAGAAAAGGGAAAAAGACCGCTAGCGAGTCGTCGACAAAGAATAGTGTTGCTAAGTTTATTGATAACTATACTGCAAAGAAATCACTAGCGCTGGATGAGGCGATGGAAAAAAAACGTGCAAAGGATGAATTGTCCGAAAAGTTGATGGCGGCACAACTTGCTAATGTTAACGAAAAGGCTATGCTTCGGGCGATGAAATTCTATAACGAGCCGCACGAACACATAACTAATCCGGTTATGCGAGAAATCGCTATTGCCAAAAAACGTGAGTACGCGGCGAAATATGGATGGCCTACCGATTTTTAGATATGATTATGTATTTTTTTTCCCAAGTATTATGTAATGTTATTTTAATTATTAATGAAATATTATGTTTTTATTAAATTGTTTAATATAATCTTTTATATAATAAAACAAAACCCCTAGTGGGGACTTTTACATTTCAAAAAAATCAAATCATACCTTATTAAGTAATAATCAAATTATTATTATTATTATTTTCTTAAATATTAAATAAGAAAAGCCTAAATACTTCTAAATTTATCCATATTCTACAAAAAAAAGAATGTGATTTGTAATCATTCAATAAAAACTTACAAAAATATATGTGTCAAAATATAAAAAATTAAAACTTGAAAACGGTGGAGCAAGTTTTTCAAAGATTTGGGCTGAAACTTAAAATTCAGTATCATTCCCACTAAATATTTGAAGTCCCAACATTTTCAAATTCCTCCTCCATCAATCAAACTCGATCTCTTATCATTCATTCACGCACAATCATTGACGCAAGAACATCTCCTCCAAATCTAATTAATATTAAAACCCACTACATTCGTAAATAACTCTAATTCAATACCTCAATCAAAGTACAATGGTTTTGAAAGTCCTGTTATAATAATTAAAACCCGAAACTAAAAATAATAATTTATTTAAATGATTAGAAAAAACCCCGCGCGTGCGTGGGCATTATTAAATTGTTTAATCTAATTTATGAAAATAAAAAATAAAAAAATAAAATTAGTTTGGAGGTATGAAAAAGGCATGGTTGCCACTAAAAAATAGTTGGGAGGTATGAAAAAAAATATGAATGAGGTGGAATGATATTATTGGTGGGTTGGGAGGTATGAGCATGACTTACGTCGCTTGATCGGAATGCACCCTAAGGGGGCGTTTGGTTCGCCGTAATCTGGCGTAATTGGATGTAATTGTAATTCAGATTACATTACGTAGGCTGTTTGGTTCACAGAATGGAGGGAATTGTAATTCAGATTACATTACGTAGGCTGTTTGGTTTGCGTTGTAATTGTAATTCAGATATTACAATTACATCAAAGGAGGGAATTCAGATTACATAGGATGTTGGATGGAAAGTTTTGAATTACGTTGTAATTCAAAATTTTATAATAATAATAATAATAATAATAATAATAATAATAATTCGAAAAAATTTATAAAAATTCAAAAAATTTATAAAAATTCGAAAAAACTTATATAAATTCGAAAAATTTATAAAAATTCAAAAAAATTTATAAAAATTCGAAAAAATATATAAAAATTCAAAAAAATTTATAAAAATTCAAAAAATTTATAAAAATTTAAAAATTTAAAAATTCAAAAAATTTAAAAAATTAAAAATTTTATAAAAAATTTATAAAATTCGAAAAATTTATAAAATTTTATAAAAAATTTAAAAAATTTAAAAATTTAAAAATTCAAAAAATAAAAAAAATAAAAAATTTAATAAAAAATTTATAAAAATTTATGAAAAATTTATAAAATTTAAAAATTTTATAAAAAATTTATAAAATTCGAAAAATTTTATAAAAAATTTATAAAATTTAAAAATTTTATAAAAAATTTATAAAAATTTAAAAATTTAAAAAATTTAAAAATTTTACAAAAAATTTTATAAAAATTCAAATTTTTAAATTTTTATAAAATTTTATAAATTTTTCGAATTTTATAAATTTTTTATAAAATTTTTAAATTTTTAAATTTTTATAAATTTTTGGAATTTTTTTAAATTTTTTCGAATTTTTATAAATTTTTGAATTTTTATAAATTTTTTAAATTTTTATAAATTTTTTCGAATTTATATAAATTTTTCGAATTTTTATAAATTTTTTCGAATTTTTATAAATTTTTTGAAATTTTATAAATTTTTCGAATTACAATTACGTTGAAATCCAACCAAATACAGTGACAGAAAACATCAATTACAATTCATACACGTTACAATTACAACACATTACAACTTTTAAATTACACATTCAAATTACAATTCAAGATAGTGCGAACCCTAAACCTCACAAACAAAACACTCTTCTTCTCTCTTTCACATTCCTTGAACAACAAGTTACCAATCAATCAATCAACCATGGTGAAGGTACGTATGAACACCGCTGACGTGGCAGCCGAGGTCAAATGCTTACGTCGCTTAATCGGAATGCGTTGTTCTAACGTCTACGATCTTTCGCCTAAGGTCAATTTCAAACCCTAATTTTTTTTATAAATATGTGTTTTATATAATAATGATGATGATGAATTGATGGTGTTGCAGACATATGTGTTTAAATTGATGAATAGCAGTGGAGTAACTGAATCTGGTGAGAGTGAGAAGGTTTTGTTGTTGATGGAGAGCGGTGTTCGCTTGCATACCACCGATTATATTCGGTAACGAAAAACTCGTTTATTTGCACTATTTTATTAGGCGTAACATGGTATGTGATAAGAGGCTATGGTTTTAAATGATAGAATAAAACTTAAGAGGTTACTCGTTAGTCGACAGTAGTGTGGTACCTGTGGCGGCGAATAGTTTCTTTTGCGGTTGGGGGTATGTGATAGAGTATAGATATAGTCGTACTGATGTAGTGTCATCATTTTATATGTTTTGTAGGCACATGATAATTTCTCAAACTTAACTGAGCATCCATAATTGACACGTTAAGCACGTCAATGTGCAATGCAACAATATATCCACCAGATGTACATATATTTTGATTCTATCCATAAACAAGACACTAACATAAACGGGCTAGGGCTGGGTCTAAACACAGTTTACCGTTAAACATGTCGTTCTAGGGTTGGTGTGGGTAAGTCGGTTGCAAGGAACAATCCTATCATAGCGTACTCAGGCACCATAAATTTTGTAAATGAACGGGTGGTCTGATACAATGGCTTGACTCTTGAGTCAACTAGGATGTGTAACTAAGCGCAATTTTTAACCAGAAGTGATGGGATGATATATGTTTTTGTGTGCAAATTAGTTTGTGAAATAAGCTATAGCACTCACCTTCTTTAGTAAGTCAACATACATCGACTAGCTATACTGTCTTTTTTATTTTTAAGCTTGTGAATTAATCTATGGGTATTGGATTGTATTGGGCGTAGTTTTCCTTAGACGGGTTGCACTAATAGTCATTAACAAATATGAGATTTGGCTTGTGAACATTGTTTTTTCCAATTGCATACCATGGATACTGGGTAACAATCTCTAGCTGACAGTCATGAGTAAATATTACTAAAAAAGTCACCTGTGAATGGCCATGACCAAAGGTTCAAACTGAAGGTCTTCTTCCTAGGGTACTTGCATATTCTAGAAGAAATGTGGTGCTGTGTATATATCTTCACGTGGAACAGATACCTATTATTGGTATTTGTTATGTAGATTGAATTGTTTAATGATAGGGGGGTGACTTCTACAAATCATAAATGACGATTTCAACTTGTTAAACTGTTGTGATGTTATGTGTAGTAGCACTTTACTGCAGTTGCTTTGTTGCATTTACTATAACGACATGTATTCATATCGATCAACTTGACTACACACATTGAATAACAGAGCATGTCTATAATTGAAAAGTTAAGTTAAGTTATCTAAGTGAAGGAGATGGATATGTCTGTGTATTCAAGAGATGGTCATTAGCTGTAACCGGATAGATCTGTTTGAAAAAATGTATCAAAGGGTATATTTTGTTTCTTACTTTCTAAAATGTTTGCAGAGATAAAAGTAATACTCCGTCCGGGTTCACTCTCAAGCTGCGAAAACACATAAGAACGAGGAGGCTTGAGGATGTAAGGCAGCTTGGATATGATCGGGTAAATATTGGTTCACGCCTATATTTTGACTTTATTCATAACCGAATTACGTGTTGTTAAGTTTCTGATTAACTTCTTTGTCTGAGCAGATAATTCTCTTTCAATTTGGGGTCGGTGCTAATGCGTACTACATTATATTGGAGCTTTATGCACAAGGGAACATAATCCTCACTGATCCAGACTTTATGGTTTTGACTCTTCTGCGGTCCCACAGGTTCCAAATCTATACTCATGTGTTTTTATTCTTTGTCTTGCTATTGTTCTATATCAACAGTTTACGTGTCTTTAGTTTCTCTATCCTTGTAATAATTTAATAAAACTTGAGGTTGTGTGATTAAGCATCAACCATTTAGTTATCTTACTTTCCAAAAACAGTCGATCCTCATTTCATTTGTTCTTAGGCTTGTGCCTATTTCTATGATTATAACACTAAGTCACTAAACTTGATTCAGGGATGATGATAAAGGACTTGCAATCATGGCTCGCCATCATTATCCAGTTGAAATGTGTAGAGTCTTTGAGCGGACTGATGGTGCAAAATTACAAGCAACTCTTACATCCTTCAACAATCAAGAAAATGAACACGTGGAAGATGGCGCAGGTGGAAATGAAACACCTGCTGTGCCACAAGCAAAGAAGGGCAAAGGCAAAGCTGTGAAGCCCAATGATACAAGTAAAAAGAAAGATAGTGCCCATGCGAAGCAAGCTACATTGAAGGTTGTTCTTGGGGAGGCTTTAGGTTACGGACCAGCACTATCAGAACATATTATATTGGATGCTGGCCTAACTCCAAACTTGAAAGTTTCCAAGGACCTGAAATTGGATGATGGTAGCATTCAGGCTCTTTCTGAAGCTGTGAAGAGGTTTGAGGACTGGCTGGAGGATGTTATATCAGGTACCAAAGTTCCAGAAGGATACATCTTAATGCAGCAGAAGAAAATTGGGAAGGATCAAGTCCCTGTTGAATCATCTGTCACCGACCAGGTTACATTTTTGTCTTTAAGCATTGTTTATAATAACTTTATCAAATACATAGCTGCTAACAACTATTTTATACTATAATTTTGTTTGTGGTACATCTGTGAAATCTCTTGTTTCCACGATTTTCTTTAAACTATAAAGAATTAATGATAAATCTAATTGATAAGTCTAAAGTGATGTTTCATTAGAATGGAGGGGTGTCGATAACCTAGTGATATGAAATGCAAGTCTATTGCTATCTAGACAGGTTTATCTTTACTATATAAATAAACTCATGCTCCATAGCCTTATCTTTTTGTAAAAATGGCTTTATATCATTTTTATTTTATTTTTATGTTATGTGTTGTCATACAAATAATCAGCCCTTTCAGTATTCCTGATCCTCTCTTTCAGTTTTACAATCTTCTCTGCGTTTGGACACATTTTAGATGCATGATAGAAGTCTAAAACATCAATGATGTACTTTTTTTTTTTTTTTTTTTCTTTTCTTTTTCTTTTTTTTTTTTTGGTAATAACGCGAGCTTTCGTCTACATTTAGTCTTGACATACTTTGTAACTTTGATCTACTTTTGCAGATTTATGATGAGTTCTGCCCGTTACTGTTAAATCAGTTCAGCTCGAGGGTGAACGTGAAATTTGATACATTTGATGCCGCATTGGATGAATTCTATAGTAAAATTGAGAGCCAGCGATCTGAAGTACAACAACAAGCAAAAGAGAGTAATGCAATGCAGAAGCTTTCCAAAATTCGCAATGATCAGGTCTTAGTCTATCCATGTAGATTCTGTTATCATCCTCCTCTGTTGCTTTCCCATTATCTTCATAAATTGTGTTGGCACCAAGCTTCTATTTTGAATGTAAAAGCTTGGAATTGGTTTTCATGCGAGGGTCATTTTCCCAGTTTTTATAAGTCTCTACATTCGTTTGTATCCTAGATGATGAGGTTATAAATCCTTTTACTTTTGGCTGATGATGAAGTTATGAATCCTTTTCTGTTGGTTGTGTCTAAGTATGTTATAAAAGTCCAACTATGTAATTTCTAAATCTGTTTGATTTTTTGAATAATAAGTTGAAAGCTTCTTCTTGCTACACAAATGATGAGGGATAAATGAAAGCAGTAGTGGTGCCAAAAAATCTATGGTGTACTCTTTTTAACTTATGCTCGATACTAAAAGATTAAACTTTATTCTGAATTTACAAAGTTTAGAGAGGCATGATATAACCTTAAACCAACCAAACCTATAACCTCTTCTCAGTCAGATAAGCATATATCAACAGGCTAACAGTGAAGGCAATATTACATGTAGGATATGTAGTTGTTAAATGAAAAATCATCAATGCTGTTCAGCTTATTTAAAGTTTATGTTACAGGAGAACAGAGTGCAAATACTGAAGAAAGAAGTAGACCGGTCTGTTACAATGGCAGAACTTATAGAATACAATTTGGAAGATGTGGATGCAGCTATCATGGCTGTTCGAGTAGCTCTTGCGAGTGGTATGAGTTGGGATGATTTAACTCGCATGGTGAAAGAGGAGAAGAAATCTGGAAATCCTGTTGCAAGTCTTATTGACAAACTACATCTTGAAAAAAATTCCATGAGTCTTCTTTTGAGTAACAACCTCGATGAAATGGATGATGATGAAATTACTCAACCCGTTGAAAAGGTGTTTTACTTGGACTTCTCTTTTTATCCGTGCATACCTGTGGTGTAGTCACCAGTATCTAACTGTTTAGAAGTTTCAAAAGAAGAATGATCGGGGGTTTTCATATGACTCCTTATTTACGTTATTTGGAGATATATATGCTTTGTTTAACATTTCATTTCCTATTTCTTATTACTTTGCATCTTTTGTCTTCAATATCATTATACTTTACTTCTAGGCTTAAATTGTGAGTGCATGTTATTCTTTTTCTAGGTTGTAGTTGATATAGCACTCTCTGCTCATGCCAATGCTCGATGGTGGTATGAGCAAAAGAAGAAGCAGGAGAGCAAACAAGAAAAGACTGTTACTGCTCATGCAAAGGCCTTTAAGGCTGCTGAAAAGAAGACTCGCCAGCAACTCGCTAAGGTAATTTCACATCGAGTTTTTAGTTGAATGCATATGTAATACATCAGCCATGTCTCACTATATAGGTTTTGTCATGTTGGGTAGGTGATTTATAGACAGCTTGAATGTTTCAATGCTGGAAATTACTAAGTATGCTTTGGTCAAATTTCAGGAAAAAACTGTCGCTTCCATTTCACATATACGAAAAGTGCACTGGTTCGAAAAGTTCAATTGGTTTATCAGCAGTGAAAATTATTTGGTTATCAGTGGACGGGATGCTCAACAAAATGAGATGATAGTCAAGCGTTACATGTCAAAAGGAGATCTGTGAGTGCATATTGCTAATTGTAACTTTTAACTGGGTGCACCTTAGTGCTTTACTGTTTGTCCTTTATGTCATGGACAATAACTAAATTTAATCATTGCAAAACATGTCAGGTCCCTCCTCTAGATAGAAATACCTTGTTTCTTATTTTAGAGAGAAATGATCTGAAAGGAAAAGAAGTAGCTTTGCTAGATAGAAATACCTTTGTTCTTGTTGTGTTAAATCTGCATCATAACATGCAATTTCTTTTAGATAAAATGTAACATTGGTTTAAGATCTTGACCGCTTGTAATGCTGTAAAGTTATTCGCTTGTACACGTAGCCAGTATGTTGGGGGTTTTCTTTTGACAGAATGATTGGCAGTTTGGCACTGTAAAGCCATACTTCTATATTTTATTCCAGTAGATAAATTGCTCCTTTTATTGAATTTTAGTTTGCCATATCCCCATAAATGTCATGAATCATTACTCAGGACAAGACAGTAATATGGATAGAATATATGAATGATGCCCCCCCCCCCCCCCTCCCCTCCCCCTACATCCATATCTTTAGTTTTTTTATTGTTCTTAGGAGCTTAGATTTTTATTTTTCAATTTTTCAGTTTTACAGTTTGGCATCATTCCATTTGTTCTGCTTAATGGTTGTACTGAACTGCAATTAAACATATCAAGCCTCTCTTAAGGGGTTATTTTTTGGATGCATTTTCTTTCGGCTCTCATTATTTGGTAGTGTTACCTATGCTATTTGGTGATAACATTTCACTGTGATATTAATAATGGGTTGATGACGAACAGGTATGTCCATGCAGAACTACATGGAGCTTCTAGTACGGTGATTAAGAATCACAAGCCTGATAACCCTGTACCCCCTCTTACACTGAATCAAGCAGGATCTTTCACTGTAAGTCAGTATTGATTTCTTCTTCACTATTGTCATTGTTAATATGGATCTCTTAATCTTGTTACTACTGCTACCGTGTAGGTGTGTCACAGCCAAGCATGGAACTCAAAGATTGTTACTAGTGCGTGGTGGGTATATCCTCAGCAGGTGAGCAAAACTGCTCCTACTGGGGAATATCTTACTGTTGGTAGTTTCATGATCAGAGGGAAGAAAAACTTTCTTCCTCCCCATCCTCTAATAATGGGATTCGGGATATTATTCCGCTTAGATGAGACTTCGTTAGGGTCACATCTCAATGAAAGGAGAGTAAGGGGTGAAGAGGAAGAAGGATTTATTGAATCTCAAGACACCGAGACCTTTAAGGAGTTTTCTGATTCTGATTCTGAGAAGGAAGAACCCGATACAAAATCTCCAGAAAACGTTTTGGATTCATCAGCAGATAACCAAAAACCAGAAAACTTATCCTCTGAAGCCGGCACCACTCATGAAGTTAGCTCCTCCTCTGATATTATCAATTCAAGACAAGTTTCTGCTGTTGAAGAGGAGGCTACTCGGAGTGGCAATGTTGATAATGGATTGGAGACATCTGCTGCAACTGAACTCGAGGATCTCCTGGATAGAGCTCTTGAGCTTGGACCAGCTGCTAAAAAGTATGGCCTTCATGCTTCTTCACAACCAGCAGATGAATATGAGGATAATAACAATGAGGAGAAAAAAGGAACCACAGTGAGGGAGAAACCTTATATTTCTAAAGCTGAAAGAAAAAAGCTCAAGAAAGGCCAAACTCATGGTGAAGTCGGAGATGCTGGTCAGGTAAAAGAAAATGTTACGGAAAAGAAGAAGGTTAAAGTGGTGGAACCAAAAGATGCTCAGAGCTCAAAGGTTGAAGGTGGGGGAAAAGTCAGCCGTGGCCAGAAGAGTAAACTTAAGAAGATGAAAGAAAAATATGCTGATCAAGATGAAGAAGAAAGGAAAATTCGAATGACTTTACTTGCAGTAAGTATTCTTGTAATGCATTGTATGAACCTTTTTAAAATAAATTTTACTTCATCATCTATCTTTATTTTTTAAAGGCTTCTAATTGTGAGTTCATTTTAGTGTCTTTGCATGCTCAAGGTGACCCAGTTTTTCTTTATAATTAAAATTCCCTGGGTGACTTTTGATTTGGATTGTAATAAGTATGTGCTTACTATCGTAATGGTTGCAGTCTGCTGGCAGACCTAAAGTGATCGAAGAAGAGCCTCAAAGCGAAGCAGTAACTGCTGGTGACGAGTTGAAATCTGTTGGTGGTGGTACGTATCACCTCTATTTATGATAATACGTATCACCTCTTTTTATGAAAATCATCGTATTTCATAATACAGACCTGCGCGTATGCTATTTGGCTGTCTTAAACTAATTTGTTGATTTTTTACGCAGTTCCTGCTCCAAAAAGGTGTTACAAATGTAAAAAGGAGGGGCATCTGGCTAAAGATTGTCAAGAACGTGCAGATGAAGCTGTGCAGGAGCGTGCTAATGGCAGGCATGGAGATAATGATACACTCAATGAAGCTGATAAGATAGCAATGGAAGAAGATGATATAAAGGAAATTGGTGAAGATGAGAAAGAGAAATTAACAGATGTGGATTATCTGACTGGGAATCCTCTTCCAAATGACATCCTATTGTATGCGGTGCCTGTCTGTGCTCCTTATACTGCCTTACAATCATATAAATATCGTGTCAAGATAATCCCTGGAACAACAAAGAAAGGAAAAGGTACTCTATTCACTTATTCTGAATTCTAATAAATAAGCAGAGCCTTCAGCCTAATATAAATTTTATATTACAAAAGGATGTACACGTCAGAAAACACAAAATTTATGATAAATTGGAAACAAAATGTTAGGATCAAATCTTCAAATAAAGAAATGGACTCTGCTTCTGTATTTTCGTATGACATTATTTTCTGTTTGGGTTTGTAGCTGCAAAAATGGCAATGAATTTGTTTGGTCACATGACGGAAGCATCTCAAAGGGAAAAAGAGTTGATGAAGGCATGTACAGACCCTGAGCTTATGGCTGCAATAATTGGAAACGTCAAAATCTCTGCAGCTGGTCTCAGTCAACTGAAGCAGAAGCAAAAGAAAGGAAAGAAAGCCGCCAGCAAACAAACCTAGGAAGTTTCATCTTTGTTTGTGTCGTTCTTTTTTATCATTGTTACTGTAAATGTGAGTCGAGTGTATAAATACAGAATTGAGCACGAGTTGTACAATTTTGGGAAGCAAGCTCTCTGCAGATGGTCATGGAGGGGAATTAGGAAACAAAGAACCCTCTTTTATGACACTATTATATAAAAATGACATTCTAGTGGGTACTTCCTTGTCTTTCTTTATGAAATCACTATAATTGCAGAAATCCACTTTCAGAATTACACTGTTACTGTAGAAATTGAGGCAAAGAGTGTTGGTTTCACAAAGGTTATGACTTTGACTATATGATTTGCCTCGTGTTGTTAATGGCTTCACTCATATGCCCCTTCATTCAGCTGGTTTTGATGGGCTATTTATAGCAATCAGAGTTGAGTAAAGTTTATTGTAATCAAATCGGTGAACCATGTTGCAATGTCTGACGAATGTGGCATATCATGAGCTCTTACAAGCTCTCTTGCATTATGTTTGAGAATGGTAGATACATGGTTTTATGTCTGTCCAATCCATTTAACTTTATAACTTGTCATGAAAATTCATCCCAGCCAAGGTTTATGCCGACACAGAAAATGATTATGATTTCTGGTAACTGTCATTTGTTCATTGTATTCGTGTAGGTCTAAACAGGTTGAATTAACCTGAAAAACGCAGGCTATAGTTTAAGTTTGCTTTCATAAGTGACGCATGAGATACGCTCTACGTATTACGATTACAACGATTCTTTCAGGTAGTGCTTAATTTAGATATTGCATAAGGTAACTGAAATTGGGAGATGCTTTAAACAGCATGACTACCAAAGGACCCAAGTTGGTCTTACAAGGGGCCTACTATTTTGTATTTGAGATAACACGCCGGGAATAGGTTAAGTACGACATTTTGATTAGAAATTTATCCCCTTTCAATGATGGACAGAATTAACATATTCGTTACAAGTGCCAACCAGAATACTACTAGTAACATCAAATAACAGGAGGTTCAGTTAGTTTTCTGCTACTCTTCAGCTGCTATGGGAAATTGGGAATATCATCTAGATCCAAACTCTCTGCAGGCAGATCTTCGGTCACCGCAGCTAACATACCATCTGAGTTCAATGTCACCCCACTCTGCAGACGTGATAACAAATTAAGATTTTAATAATTACATGAACATCAAATAAATTAATTACATAATTAAAATATAGAAAGGAAAGGGATTCAGATCAACAAATTTGGTTTTGAGACAGGTTGTACCACACTTGGCCATATCAAGAAAGTTGCAATATCTAACTAAGCACCAGTCAATTTTCGTTATGTAGGAAGTTCCAATATTTACTAGGTTGTTATTAGATGTCGTAAATGAATAATCTACCTAGCAGTGAAACAAATTTTTAAAAATGAAGCAGTATAACCAAAAAGTGTTATGCAAAGCCACGGAAGTTATCTAGAGGAATTAGTCAACCTTTTAAGCCAACTTACATTACAATTGCTTCATCTAAATAGGCATGTCATAAACTTGGCTAGATTATGTATACTTATGAGAATTCAGAATTTGACACTGCATTATTTTGGTACAATAATTTTTCTAAATGACTTATTTTTATTGTTCCAAACATCAAATGATTAAATGCCCGCAAATGGTTCTAAAGACTACACTACATCTTAGATATAACAGGTGAAGACACAAGTAGAGAAAAACCGGTAAGTACACATGTTGTACTTTAATGCTGAAATTAACAATTAGTAGCTAATCAAAGAGGCAGGGAATGCTTAAGCTCAAGTTACCCATTAAGTGGCCCTAACCAATCAAATAGATAGGGGAACACTTAACGCCTCCAAGGAAATGCTTAAGTAACAGTAAGGGGAGTTTCATAAAATCCGAGACATTCTTGTCTTTTTATGCAGATTTCAGACAAGGTAACTGGGTTAAAAAACTACTAGTAAACACAAATTCCAACTCCGACGGTTATTTTCCTCTCCTGATGCAATTTATATCAAATGGCCGAAAGGGAAGTTTGGCTCACAACCTTGTTAGCATTTGCGGGTTTGGCAACACATTGAAAGGTTTTTATATGCTCTCTATGGAACAAAATAACTGATCAGAACTTTGGGCGAATGGGAGTAAAAGGATACATATACCTTGGGCTGGAACTTAAGCATGTCTGCACGAGCCATGGCTTCTGCTTGAGCTATTCTTTGTCTAAATGTCTGAGCCATCTCTTCTGCCTGTAACACAAACAAAATAACCGTATAACATGTATCTATAATCAACCGAGTATATTGTGTGCATCCGCCCACCGAACCAAACACCTTTTATGTAGAAATAAATAACAAGAAGCTAAGAAGTAGGTGTTACAAGTTTGAACCTGACTTGGCCGTTAGCCAAACAAATTACTTATGTCTCATAAATTTACTAGAGAAGTTTCAAGTTCAAAATACTCCCTCTGTCCCATATTAAATGTCCTATCTGACTTTTTGAAGTCAATCTTTTTACTTTGACCTTAACTATTTTATTTTGTATTATATAATACTTGATGCAAAATATATGAATAGATTGAGTTTTAAATGTATTTTCTTTGGTATAATTTTCATCAAGTATTATATAACATAAACAAAAATATTTATAGTCAAAGTTGAAAAACAAAGACTGCAAAAGTCAAAACAGGACATTTAATGTGGGACGGAGGGAGTAATATATTTGCTAGGTATCATTCTTAAGTCAATAGACTCGGGTTCGAATCCCATCCCTGGCACTTTGCTCCCAGATAGGTACCCACCTCCGCAAAACCTATGGGCTCACTGGAGAGACTTTGTGGATAAGAGCTCAAGAGTCCGAGAGTCTCGGCTCACTCCAGTTGGCCCCCCACTAGGCCAGGAGAGTTGCCCGGATCTATTCCTTGGACAATGGCTGGTGCCAAAAGGCACCCGGGATCAGGGTGTTCCCGCCAATCTACACCTTTTTGTGTGGATATATTTGCTAGGTATCATCTTTACGAGTGAAAGGATTGTTTTAGCTTGGGTTCACAAGAGTCCTCTCATTATCCCCCTATTGCAGGGTGTTTGGCAAATAATCAAACAAATTAAATGTGCGCAAAGTGAGTATATTATACTTGCTAATGATATAGGTTAGGCTGAGTTTATCTAATCTCCTTTTTCCTAGTAATGTATTCTAATGAATGAAGGTCTTGCCTCACAATAAATTACAAAACAATAGAGGCTTCCTGAATACAAACATTAAAAAGAAATACCTTCTCAAAGACCAACTTGGGGTTACGGATCATTTCCCCAGGAGTCGGTTCGAGTTTCTTAGTAGATAGACTAACTCGTCCCTTCTCACGGTCATGGCTTAATATCATCACCTACAAGATGAATAATTTCTCATTTAAAGGACAACCCACTATGAAACTAATGATTAGTGAAACAATAATCAGAAAAACTACTACCTTGAGGGTATCACCAGGTTGTAGGATGGTTGCTATGTCAGATACACGATCATGACTGATCTGACTAACATGTAGAAGACCATTCACTCCGCCGATATCAATGAAAGCACCATATGGTTTCAAGCTCTGGACAGTTCCAGTGACCACTGATCCGATTCCAAGCTGTACCTGGCTATCAGCCATTGCCTTACGGTTGCTCATAACAAGTTTCGATTGTTCTTCATCTACTTCCATAAACTTCAATGGAAGATCCTTGTCAAGAAGCTCTTCTGCACTTAATTGCTAGAACAAATATATTGACGAAAACAAACATCAGAAAATCATTGGAGTGTTCTCTAAATTAAATTCCGACTGTCATATAATGTTAGCTTAAAATAAGGAACTAACAGATGATAATTGCGAGAACGGAATGAATCCACGAATTCCCTCAGCAATAGCCACAAGTCCACCTTTATTCGCACCAACAACCTTTCATTCAAATTTGTCACAAAAGAGACAATAGATTATTATTAAAACACAAAACCACTAATAAGCACCATTTTTTTGGTTAACCAAGGTTTCCGACCTTTTGGCCGACTAATCCATGGGGTTTGAACCCACCATATGAGTCCCTTATTAGTCTTACCTTACCAGTAAGTATAACGTCTTCAGCTTGAAGCTGTCTGCAGCGTTCCCAAGCCAAATCATACTGAATTTGGCGTAAACTCAAAATCAAACTATCATCATATTCATTTTCACCAATAATAACAAACTCCTCACGCAATCCGGGAACAATGCCTGCTTCTTCAACATGCTTAATATCATGAATGCTTGCCTCCTTAAGAGGTAAGAATGCGGTTGACTTTGCTGTGATGTCGACATATGCACCATTTGCATCTACATTAAAAACAGTCCCTTTCACCTACAACCATACCAACTTCCAGTAAAGATTGTACCTTTTATAGACAAACAAAACAATGACACTCACTGAAGAAGCCTATCCGAATTTCCCAAAACAAGATTCCATAACTGATTTATGAAAAGTCAAAGTTTCCTGTTTCGAATTTAGCGTTACTGTCAAATTTTTACATCTAAATAAGCAGAAGTTAGCTGAAACCATTATACCATAACCTACTTGTTAATTTCAGAGTTTGTAAGTATACGGGGGTGTTTGGATTAACTTATTTTGCTGGCTTATGGGATTATATGAAATTGGAAAAGCTCAAAAGCTTAGGCTTACCAGCTTAAATTAACCATCAACTCATGTTGCTAAGTTCGTAAGCTGGAAAAAGCAGGTTTAGTCAGCAAATTATGCTAATTCAAACGGCCTAAAAACTAGAAACAATCATATACACATAAATTTAAAATGGAATAATTAGCTCAAAATGTATGCCCTATTAGATATACCAATTGCTTAATCCTCCTATTACGCGTCTTGACCGGGGTATCACGTAACCATTTCTGACCCCTTCTCTTGCCACTCTCAAATGTATAACCGGTGAAGTTTGTACTCTAGACCTCTCGTGAGGACATCACGTGCCTTACCACTAGGCCAAGTGCTTACACTTAATCTTCCTGTTGTTTATACTCAATGGCCTAACTGAATACAACAAACTGTCTAATCTTCCTATTGTATACTAAGGGTATGTTTGGCAACAATAGCTGTTGCTGTTGCTGTTGCTGTTGCTGTTGCTGAAAAAGATTAAAATTATAGATTTTTTTTTGTAGTGATGTTTGGCAAACTAGCTGAAATTGTAAATTAAAAGTGTAAAATGACATAATTGGAGATTATTTTGTGAAAAAAAAAAAAAAAAAAAATCTATAGCCCCCATAATCTTTCATAAGTTGGTTCAAGGAGCTTTTATTCTTGGAGATTATTTTTACTAACATAAGTTGTTCAGCCAAACAATGCTACTTTTTAGACAAAAGATTATTTTGTGAAAAAAAAAAAAGCTGTAGCCCCCATAATCTGCGTCACCAAACACAGCATACTAAATGACCTTCACCATTTCAGCATCACCTCCGATTTTTTAGTACACACAATAGAAAGATTAAACTGGTAAAAAAAACAGAGTAATACACGGTAAATTTTTTTATTTTTTTTTTAGAACGGCAACTATTTATCTCACACAATATATACCACAATCTATCTCACACGTCCTAACCCACAACCATTTGGTTGGATAGTAAACCCACAACCATTTGGTTGGATAGCTTCTCACTACAATATGGGGTACCATTGGGACACAAGCCTTTTGGTAGTAATACATGGTAAATAATTTTGTGTACATTTTAAACTAATTATTGCCTTTTAAAAACCTTGCCCATTTAAATTATGTCCACATTTTAAAATTAACCGCAACTACTAGAGTAGGTAAATATGGTCGAGTTTACTATATTTACACTTATTTGAAATTATTATTACAAAATTTAAACAAAGCATTAAATTATTAGTCGGGTCATATTACAAAAAGTAAGAAACAGAAAGCTGATTATGTTTTAATTAAGGGGGGGTGTTTGTTTAAGCTTATTTATGGGCTAATGAGCTTATCTTTTTTCGGCTTATGTTTTTTTTTTTGGCTTATTTTATGACTTACACGCTTATATAAGTTTATTATGCCATAACAAACTTATATAAGCCCATAAAATAAGCCAGAAAATGTTGGGCTTATGAAAATATAAGCCGAATATGAATAAGCTCATAAGCCCACAAATAATCTTAAACAAACACCTCCTAAAACGGAAAGAGTAGATGAAGATAAGAGTGAACCACCTTGGTGCCAATATCAGAATTATAATCATATCTTTGAATAGCAGCATGGAAATCATCAAGAGTGAAAGAAAGACCTTCATAAGGTGAAGTAAGACATCTTTGGTAAGCCTGTTGGAACATCTGTTTAAGTTTCATTCGTTCTCTTGTTTGTGCGTTTGAAACTAGTGCAACTGCCATACCCTTTATTATACTACTACTTGTTTTATTTTTTTTATTTAATGATGTTGATTTTGATGAGGATTTAAGGAGGAGGAGGTGTGTACTTGTAGAGATTGATGATGGGTACTTCAATCCACTGCTAATTTGATGCGCCAATGATGATGACGTCATTCTTTATGCTTGTTTTTTGTCTGTGGAAGAGATGAATCATATAGGGGCAGCTAAAGGAAAGTTAAAAAATGGTCCTACCATTACCTTTCTTTCTCCAGTGACCATCTCACGATTCTTCATCCATTTTTTTTTAATATTTTTATTTTTATTTTTTATTTTTTAAATCATTTTTAACACAAACTTAAATTTCATTAATAATTAAAACAGTACATAGATTAAAAACATTACATAAACATAAACTTAATAGATAAACATAAACTTAAATTTCAATAATCCGGGTGATCCCAAGTTTGCGAGTTGTCTGAGCGATAACCATCATCATACGCAGAGTAGTTCGTAAACTTGCTCTCTTCGTACTCTGCTTCCAATCTGCTAAGCTCCCGCTCCTTACTCTCTCGTTCCAGCACGTATCGCCTTCAGAAACTAGCCCAAATTGATCCAGATGAGGTTGATATTGTTGTTGCTCAACAAATCTTGGTGCATCAGATGAAGTTGATGCACCTTGCCCAAATTATCGGTTCTGTTGTAATACAGAACCAGCTTCCACATTTTCCTCAAAACTCCAGCGGATCTTGTTGTTGATTTGGTCCTGAATCTGTGAAACGCAACCTCACAATGTCTCACTAATGGCTCCATCTTTGCGAGCTTCATCGTTCAAAAACTGGTCGAACATAACTTTTCTTTCTTCAGAGATGTCTTTGCAGTCTGCGTATCGTTGTCTCAATCTTTGTTTCTGTGCCTTTGCAAGTTCAAATTGCTTGATAACTTCGATCAGAGCCTGTTGACGAGCCTCATCGTCTTTTTTAGCTTTTTTTTTGATATACTTTTGCATTTGTTCGACGGTATGGGGGAGACGGCAAACCATTTTGATTAGAGAGAAGTGTGAGATTTGTGGATTGAAGTGAGTTTGTGTTGTGTGTTTATGTTGTGTATTTATAAGTGAAAGTATATATCTATAACATATATATAACAGGTTGTGTATGACATCATCAATGACATGGAATACCACCGCATCATATTTTTATTCCACATCATCACAATGAGTCCACGTAAGCAGTGTTATGTATTGTGAATTTCGGAATTTGTTTGTTAAAAAGTTCATTATCATGGATTCGAACATGGGTTTGTGAATAAGTGCCAATCACATCTTAACCACTGTACTAACACAATGTTTTGTATTTGTTTTGCAAACTAAAATCTATAAACGCATGGAAGGATATAGACCTATTTGGGAAGCTTAATCCGAATACAATACCTATTGCAGTTTGATTCGTATAAGGATAAGTTTAGAATAGATTTTGTGATATCTTTTATCTCCAAAAATAGTTTAGAGGTATCTATAATTCACATAATTCTAGCCCTAAATTTTGCACTGTGTATACCTCATTAACTTCGGATCTACAAAGTAACTCTAATCGAAGATGCAGCGGCAAAGACATCCTGAAAGGCTTTCAAAACGTAATCAAAACAAAAGTTTCCAAAGTTGTTTGAAAGGTTTTGTGTTATTGAGTAATTTGAATATTGTGTTATTGAGTAATTTCATTGCATATATTTTGTATTTAATTAATGATACGGTTATGAGTATGAATCGTATTATGAATTAAACATTGAATATTTTTGCATGAATATGAACCCTATTATGAATTGCATGTATGTTGTTGAATATTAAAAAGCCTTACACTGCTATAATGAGTTTAAAGGAACATTGCTAACTTTAAATTTAGTACTGGTATGACATATTTGCTAAAGGAACACCACTTGTATGATTAGGTTTGTAAACGTCATCAACAATTGTTTGGGTACAAAATTCCAACAGCATCAAAGGAGGCAACCAACACCGTTATACTCAATTAAACAGGTAGTTTGTTTATTAACAGTTAAATATGCATGGTTTTAAACATATTAAACATTCATTGCATAACTCATATTTATTGTATCAGCAAGGAATATTCAGTAGGATAAAAGCCTGCAAGGTATTTTATCAGCTAATATAATTTATTAATTACTTTGTATTTTTAAAATCACATGAAAAAAAAAATCTCTTTAACAGATGAATGTTTGAGAGTGGCATACCTGGAAGTAGATCTAAAAGTCATGGTTGAGACTCAATACTGGTATGGCAAAAAAATTTCAAAAGGTTAGTACTGTCACTTAAAAGTTTAGTACTGGTACGAATATATTTGTACTGCTAGATAGACGTTGGTACTGGGTCGAATTTACGGCAAAAAAAATTTCAAAAGGTTAGTACTGTCGCTTAAAAGTTTAGTACTGGTACGAATATATTTGTACCGCTAGATAGACGTTGGTACTGGGTCGAATTTACGGCTTTATTAAAATATCCGTTGAGGACTATGTTGATATTATTATTAATATTTATTTATATTTAAGGGGTTACTTTTTGTATATTTTTAATTTTAATATATTTTGTTCACCTTTGTTGAATGAAAAGTTATCTTTTACTTGAAGATGCTCCAATAGAAACCCTAATAATTACAGTATTTCATAATATTTCAATTCACTTTCTTCAGCTTACTTTCTAACCCAAATTACTTTAATCCCAACAGTCAAATCAATAATTTACCAACAGCCATGGCTACTTTAACCTTTGCCAAGAAGCACAACATGGTAGCTTATTTGGAAAAAGCAGAGGATGACACCAAATACCATCAGATAGTCGACTTTTTAAATGCTTCTCACATAAGGTATTCTTTAACATTAAATCCTACTATATATGTTTCCCAAATCAAAGAGTTTTGGCAGAGCGCCACTGTCAAAACATTTGAAGATGGTGACACCGAATTAATTGCAACAGTTGATGGTAAATCTATCACTCTTACTGAATCATCAATCAGGCGGCATCTCCGATTGGATGATTCAAACGGTATTAGTTCTATGCCAAACACAGAAATTTTTGAAACTTTAACCAGAATGGGTTACAATATTCAATCAGAATCTTTAACTTTCCAAAAAGGGGGTTTTGCCCCACAATGGAGGTTTTTAATTCACACCATCCTTCACTGTCTCAGTCCTAAGAAAACCTCGTGGGAACAGTTCAGTAGCAATATCGCGACCGCTCTCATCTGCTTGGCCACTGACAGAACTTTCAATTTTTCTAAACTTATCTTTCAAGCCATGCTTAAAAATGTTGATATCAAATCAAAATTTTTGATGTATCCCAGGTTCATACAAATTATTTTGAACAAATCTAAACATCAACTTCTTCCTCATAAAAATGTTTATCTCACTCCCAAGCTTTCCCAAAAAGTTTTCAGTAATATGAAGATGTCCTCAAAATGGTATAATGAAGAAGAGGTTCCTTTATTTGATTCTATGCTACAAGTACATGGTGAAGGATCAGCATGTCAAGTTGATCCCCATCACACACCAGATAGGTCTATATCTAGAGAGGGCTCTGTTGTTCCTCAGCACGGAGACCCTACAACTCTCCATGTAGCAGATGAGGCTGGCTTTGTCATTATAGAAAGGGATACCCAATCTATGGCAACACCAACAGTACCAAGTTCCTATGAACCCAGTACTATTGGTAGAATCGCAAGCCAACGTGAGATATTTGTTGGCTCAGAAACTCACCACATGGTGGATTATGAGTCTGTGCCACATGATGCACCTGTGTATGAAGGTAATACATCAGGGAGTACTGAGGGCAGACAGACACTTAAGGTATTGATGGAAACATGTACAAAATTGTCTCAGAAGGTTACTACATTGGAGTCTGATCTCAATTCTCAGAATTCAAAAATAACTGAGAAGTTTACTACTTTGGAGGCTGATCTCACTTCTCACAAGAGGTTGTTTAGCAATGTGTATAAAAAGCTGTTGCGTAAAATAAAAAAATTGGAACAACAGGTCAAGACACTTAAAAGAAAGAGGTCAGCTTACATGGTAGCATCTATTGAATCATCTTCTTCATCGAGTTCATCGGATGGTGAGGGTGCAAATAAAGGTGAGGGATCTTCCAAACATGGAGGGAAGATTGCCCAGATTGACCAAGATCCATATGTTTCTATTATTCGAGAGCAGTATGGGACTCAGGAGAGGCAAGAAGATCAGATGGATTATGATGCTGCACAGTTTGGTGAAGGAACTGGTGGATTTGATGAAGGTAATGATGAAACAGAGCATGGTACTGCCAGTATTGAAGGTGCTACTATCCTGCAGAGTTTAATGGATGCTGGGTATCAAGGTTCTGCCAGTGCATTTTATACAAGGACACCAAGAAAATCAAAGGCATACAAGGGAAAAGGAATAATGTCTGAGCAAGAACCATCAAGGAAATTGTCAACGAAGGAAAAAGCACGAATAGCATTGGATGATGATTTGGTTCAGAAGCCTTTTGGCCTAGGGTTTGTGATTCAAACTGAAACCAACAAAAGTGTTACAAGAGGATCAGAGTTACTGGAGTCCGATGAATTTAAGAAGCATGAAATTGAAGGAGAAAAACAGGATGAATCAGTTTCATTAGCAGTTGGTGGGAGGCAAATAGATATTGATGAACAGGGTATTGGTTGTGGAAATGGTGGTGACAGTACAAAGTTAACAGTACAAAATGTTTGCATGGAAGAACGTGCTATTAATGTTTCAGATTATGAAATAAAAAGGGTAAAAAAAAAGAAAGGCACCTATGACAGTAGATGAAGCTGAGCAAGAAGCTGAGAAAAAAAATAAAGTTAATCCAAAAACACAAGTTCAAATTGACTTGGATGAACAATTAGCAAGAAAGGTCCGGGAAAATGAAGCTATAAACTTTATGGAGACTCCGAAATTGCAAAGGAAGATAGTAGCTTCAGATGCTATTGTGACAGAACAAGATAAAATACAACAACTAATTGCTTCTGATACAGTTGTGAGGAAGAAGAGTATAGAACTATTAGCAGATGAAAACATAACTGTTGAAGAAAAGTCAGACCTGCTTGATGATTTTATTAACTTAAAGAGTTATGCAGAAGCCTATAATCAGATAACACAGACTATTAGTAAGAATAAAGGTCAGAAGAGAAAGAAAAAAAAATCCAACAAAGGCACAAGTCATCAGAGAGATGAAGATGTATCTTAGGAATCAGGCTGGGTTGACGGCAGTTCAGTTGAAGGGAAAATCAGATATAGAAATTGAATCTCTGTATTACAATGCATACAAAACTGCTCGAATGAAAATTCCTATGGACCAACATGAAAGATCACCAAAAAGGCTCAAGACTGCTAAGAAAGCACAACCTGGGAAGGTGGACGCACATACGGAAAGAGTAAAATTATCACAAGAGACGATGAGCAAAATGTTAGTTAAAGTGCCAGAAATTCTACATGTTGATCCACTTCAATCTAGACATCCAATAATTGACTTGGAGATTTACATAGACAAATTTGAGAAAGCTTGGAAGGTTACTAGATTTGGTGGAGAGACAGCAGTGTACAAGAATTTTGAAAATTTGCTGAGAGCTTTTGATAGAGAAGATCTGGATACTTTATGGAGGTTAGTTCAAAATAAGCTCAAAACAAAGAAGAAGTCTGATGTGAAAGAGCAAGAGCTTTGGGTTGAATTAAAGAGGTTATATGAACCAGATCCTACGGATGTTCATTGGGATTTTCCTTGGTATGAGCTATCTACTGTATGGGAGTTCTATGGTACCTGCAATGTTCATCATTTGTCGACTCAAGGTGGAATTGATATATTTATGTTAGCTAAACTAGAATATCCATTAAGTTATGAAGTACTTGCAATGATGATTTCTTTAAAGCTCAAAAATGAAGAAAATTCTGAAGTAGTTCAAAATCTAATACAGAGGATATATGATCAGTTTGAAAGGAAGAGACACAATCCCTGAAGAATAAAAGAAGGTGAATTGTTTGGAAGTATCCCCTCATCATCAAAACTGGAGTTTAATTCGAGACATGTGGCGTTCACTCAGTATTGATGAGAGGAATTGGAATTCACATACTGGTGGAAAAGGACTGTGACGTTGTGAATTAAAACAATGTATATGAATGTGTACCGATTGAATGAGAAAACCTAATGAAGCATGGGTGTGATTAATTGCACCAATTTGGAACAATTTGTAGAAAAACTCCAGTTCTGTTACACAACCCCTTGATTTTGCAACATGTAACATGTGAGCAACTCCTTTGCCAACATGTTTTTATTGTGTACAAATATATTTATACTACATGTATGTTAAAATTTAAAATAATATTGTTGGTATTTCTGAATTGTTTAACAAACACCAAATATTGTGTACAAATATATTTACACTTCATGTATCTTAAATTTGAAAATACCATATATCTGTTTTAATACATATAAAAAAACTTATGGCCCAAGAAAAGCAATCCAGTAATAAACATTAGGAATCAATGAAATAACTATATAATGGGTAAGAGAATAACATCCATCGACATATATTCCTCCCATGGCATCATCAAACCCTAAAACCTTTCAAGATACAAACTCACGTTCGCCTCACAATGATTCAAATTGCAAAGATCAAACCGTTCCTGAAAAAAAATGAGACACAACCAAAGATGGAAGATGGAACACGTGATCAACACAATGAAGAGCCAAATACTAAGGTGGACGATGCATTGAGATTTCTTGCATCAGTCTTTGAAGAAGGTAGACCTTCTCAAAGTAATAAAGGTACCGCATGTAAGTTTTCAAATATTTTTTAAATAGATTTATGTTTTCATATTAAGTTTATTAATCCATGTACTTTTAATTTAATAGATGAGTTAGACGAATCTATTCTCCTCAACTGGCTTAAACTAAATGTCGGGGATCCTCAAGAGTCTCAAAAAGTTCTCAATGGCGTTATGTCGAAGGTCCTAAAAGCAGAAGTAATGATTAACGAACTACGCGAGATGGGTCATGAGTTAACTGATGAATATTTGGTGGATTTAAACTTCTTCAGTGATGAAGATTGAAATTTCATCATCTTATTAGTAGTCGTTGTTTACAAGTTTAGTTGCTTTCAGTTTAAACAATACATGAATTACTTTGATTTTCATGATTTTCAATCATGTTTGGTTAGTTAGTCCATGAAACGTTTTTGATATAAAATGTATTTCTGCTGTTTGCGAATCTTGAATAATTGATAACGTTTATCATTATGAATAAAAACAAAATCGGTTAACTCACAATTGTGAATCAATATTAGTGTTAATACAATAAGATTTCACATAATTTATAAAATTATGTATATCCCTTAATAACCGCTTTGACTAAACTAATGAATTTCCTATAAAATTTGTTTACGATATATATTGTAGGGTATTCACAATGCAAGAAACACTTGTTTGAGGCTTAGATTTAGATCGAATAAAAGAAAGCTTAGAGAGAGAGAGATGGGAACTTCTAGTGAGAGAAACACTATGTGTATTAGCTTAAATGTAATGAGAGTTACAACCCTTCCCTTGCAAGGGAAGGGGTATTTATACTTACTACATAATATGCCCCTAGCGGGCTGTGGAGAGAGCTGACAGAGGGTAAAGACCCGACCCACTCCACAATACTAATTAATATCTAATCTACTAATAATATTACTGATAATCCTACGAGCTATGATGTGCTAATAAGTACTCGGGGTGACCGAGTCTTCAGCTGAATATTCATATTCCTAACAATCTCCCCCTAAGGGAGGTCACCCCAGAAGTAATGTTCTGAATTTCAGCACTTCTTCCTTGGATCTTGACTTCATAGCTCGTAACCATTGATTCTTCAATACCATAGATCGTTGTGCAGACATCCGTGATCTTCAGATGACTTCTCTTTTTTCTTTGATGACCTTTGAGTAATCTTGGAAAGTATCATCCCACTTGAGTTTCCGAGTCATCTTTCAGTAGTATGTCTCCATGTGATGTGTAAATCTTTGAGCCGACATGCTCACACGATACGGTGTCATGATCTTCAGCATCAGAGTTAGCAGAAGCTGTGTTGAAGGTCTTTTAGGTTAATCATGACTTCTTTGATGATGATGTGGTGTGAGCATGTGGTGATGGATTGGCATCTTTTCTGCAACTAGCTACAACAGCAACCAGCTACAGCATTCCATAGCTACAATCGCCAGAAGTTCCTGCATACGACAGTTAGCAACAAATCGACCGGTACTTACAGGTTTGGACTTCGAGATTGTTAACAGCATAGTGTGGAAACTCTCTCTAATCCTTACCAAGACCGTTCCTAATCGAAAACCCACAGAGGGCTTTTTAAGACTATGCCGTAGCATTTCAACGATTAGGTGAGTCGCTGGAGATCACTCCACGACTGTAGACCGTTTGAAATTGCCGCGACCACTAAGCGTAATCCACGAGGAATTACCGAAGTGACCTGCTTTCAGGGCTGCTTGATGTTGACCCTGGCAGGAATTTCCATTCAATCATTGAGAATTACATTTGTAAAGTCTCTCATGAATGTTCTGGCAGATTGCTAAGATCTGCGTAGGACTCATAAGTTTACAACTGGTGTCCTTAATGTTGAACAACCAATGTAGAAATAATTCGTGTCCCTATGAGATCTTATAATGCATCTCGTGGCTCTAGACTCAATTGTGCGTTTTGATTTGGTGATCGGAGGCTGGAGAGGACTGCCACCTTTTCAATATCATCTAACTCGGAGTGAGAGAGACGATAGAAATGTATTGTTCTCCGTGACAAGTGAAACAAGAGTCCTTTGAGGGACCTTGAGTGGCTAGGGAGGGTTGTGCAGCGTATCACTGGGTCCATGATACTTTGTCTTCAATGCCAGCAATCAACTAAGTGATTCTGACAGCATATGTATTGACCCGGTTTCTGCCTAAGTTGTAAGGAGGGCTATTTCTTTTCACCCTTTATCTTTACAATTCTTTTTCATTCTTCAACCCCTTCAGTGCTTACCGAGACTTCATAACTAACACCTTGTTGGGTTTATTCCAGTGTTAGCTCCATCTTAGTCGGCACTCTTCCCTTATACACATTTCTCCTTTTTAATCATACCTAAGGACTTCTACACTAACTAGTGGATTGTCCCTGGGTAGATCCCTCCGGCTCTGGCGGGATCGTGGAACTTGAACCTAACCTAACCATCCTTATAACTCCATGCGTTAATTAAAATGGCCGGTCTTTAGTATTCATCCACGATTGCCAAACCAAATCTTTGAAAAATCTCTCAAAGTGTTCATGATTTTGAAACACATTTTAGTAACACCTTGAGAGTTTTGAATTTTTCAAATGCTCCCCCTCAACATGTACTCGAGTGATAGTTTTATAAATTTGCACATGTTAGGTAGAGCTCGCACTTTTTGAATTGATCCACTTTCAGTGAACATGACCGATTCGAGACACGCTTACATCACTAGTTAGACTAGCTTGAAATTATTACCCGGCCTGGTCAAGTCCACAGAAAGTTTCTCGAAATGGTACACTCTACTCAGATACATCTTTTTCGAGACACGCTTACATCACTGGTTAGACCAGCTTGAAATTATTACCCGGCCAAGACGTATCCTTTCGATTGATGACAATTCAAGTTTCGTCAATTCATTGGTTAATTCTGAGTCACGGTCACATGAGATGCCAAATCCTTTGCTCCCCCTCAATAAGTGCATAGACGTACAACTGAGCACTTATGGGAGAGTTTACTTCCACATCCAAAACATTTTGCTCCCCCTCAATATGTGCATTGATATACAAAATGGTTTAGCACATACGGGAGAGCTTACTTTTACTTCCAAATCATCACATTTTATCAGATTTCATATTTAAATCACATTCTCTCCCCCGATCAAAAATTTCAAACCTTTTGAGATTTGTGATCCCAATTGATTTAAATAAGTTAGAAAATGTGGGAGAAAATGTGTCCAATTTAATGTATTCTGATGATGAAACATACTGTGCTCCCCCTTAATCAAGAGGGAGATTCACTACTTATTATGCACAAGTTGACAATTATGACACAAATGATATTGACCTTTTTTGCGCAGATGATGTAATCACCCGCTTTTCTGAGTGAGTCAGTGGTCAACATCAATCATCCATCCACCAACAAATCTTTCCCACACGTTGAAGATCTCCACTTGGCGAGATCAGAATACGAACCGCTTTGTTGAAGTGAAGGTGGTGGTGGTGATGACAGTGTTGTTGTTGTTGTTGTTGCTGCCGACGTTGTTGTTGTGGTGAATTTCAAGCCAATCAATAGAGTTTGAACGTCTGATCAAATGGTTAGAATGGGAAATGGCACATTCATTCTAGCTATGGAATCTGCATAAGAATATCAACACAGATATGCATACATACAGATACACTATTCCTTAATAGCTACCCTTCAGCAGCTTGCCACATTATAATACCAAGTTCATCTTATAATCAAACCACAATCAGGAAGTACGTCAAACCACTATCTAGCATGAAGAGCAATACGCAATCATGAACATGGCAATTCACACAGATTTCAATATTCAATTCAGGATCTTAGGAACATGATTCTAACATAATAGCAATATACCTAAGCGAATCCTGAGAACATATGCACAGTATCAACAACAATTAAGCAGCAATCGACTAACAAGAGTCAAACAACAGTTGAAACTCATTCATTCAGATCATACACATGTCATAGGAGCATTCAAAAACATCAACTGCAACTGGTTTTCTTACTTCTTTTAGGTTTTGAGTCTTAAAGTATTTAGGGGATTACACGAGGATTCCAAAGTAACACAAATGAACCTTCTAGATATATAAAGCTAGGAAACTATAAGCACATTGCACATAATGTCCTAAACTTTCTAGAAATTCACACATTTGGCCATTTGATATAAAATTTTAGCAAGATCCTCTTCAACTAATACCCCATTAACTGCAAAACCATTCCAACAAGTATGATTTAACCAATAAATCCGTTTGATGATATAAAATTTGAATTCACTCTCCCCCTCAATCAATGACCCGTATAAAAGTATTGTGGTCGTTGATTGAGTGACACATTTTATGCATAATCCAAGTTTAAACAAATTTCAAGCAACACAAAATCACCAAGTGCCCCACAAATAATTTTCAGAAGAATCATAGAATGAAAACTATTTGTATGCAAAGAAGATTTCTCTTCCTTTTCAAGAAATGATGCACTGAAACGTACATCATATCGAAGAAACATGGATATAAAGTAATCCATGCCCGGGTGAACATCACCCAGTTGGAGGAACAACCGTCTTTTTGGTGACGTGCTTTCCCCATTTTGAAACTCGGGTTGCTATCTAAAGTAATAGCAAGCCATTTAGACATGTTTTAACCATCCATTTTAACTTCTGCTCGAGCTTCATTTAAAGACCCGTGCCATTATTGAATGACATTTCTAAGTCCGTAAATGTTATCGATAAACAGAAGACATGCCTAGGTGAAACTATTTTTGGACTTTTCTAATTTTTTAATTTTTATGGTTTTTCTGGATTTAAGTTTCACTATTTACAATTTGCAGGATTTCTATAATTTTCTATTTACAGTATGTTTTAAGATATGTACAAACTATATTATTCAGTTTAAGACGATGATGAAATGAATACCGAAATGAGGATACGTTCAGTATGTTGTAGAAATCTGTGGTCAATCATCTCTTAAACTTTCACCACCAACGCTTTCGAGGCTCCTGAACAATCGACGGAACTTGAGCCTTCCCAATGTACAGCTTTGATGGCTTCCCCCCAAACCGACAATCTTCATACTGAGCAGATTCTAAGCTCTCTTTCAAGCTTACATAAGGTAAGCGTACAGCGGAAACCGTAGCAAACCACATTAAGTATTGCTGCTCCTTTTTAAGAATAATCATCGTGATTCTCCGTTCGGGGATCCTCAAATAGATCAGCAACGAATCATCTCACATTTGAATAATTCTCCTCACATTTCTTCCCGCTGAAGACTGAAGAAATGCCTACCAAAAGTATCCAGAGACCACTTCCCCCCAAGTAGTTGAAGAAATTCAAACAGTCTCATTGTATGAAGCCCGAAAACCCGAAGTACACACTCAATCCCATTAATGAAGTCGAAAACGTAACATCAAGATCAATTAAGACCTAGAAATCCCCTTTTCTCCCTTCAGGAACTTGCAGATGGTAATTATTACACCAAAGTCAACTAAGTCCCGAGTGTAAGCAATTTATCCCGTGTGTAGTCGAAATGATAACACCAAGACAGTACCGTGAAAACCAAGTAAGTCCCGGATGAACACATTTCCTTCTGTAGGATACCGACTAACCAGAAGTCATCATACAATTGTGAACCTCTTTAATTATCAGAAACTGTTTCATACATATCTTCCCCCACGTAGTTGGAATAATACATCAAGACTCACGAGTTAACACACTGATTTTCTCTGCGGTTATGACATTTGTCTTCCCGAAATAATCTTCAATTGAGAAGAAGTATAAAGCTCATCATGTGTACTCGTTGTGCATTCAGATGTATGTCTCCTTCCCCCTTGCTGGTTTTGATACCTCAGAATCAGCAACACATTTTACGAACATATTCTTGAAATCTTGTGAGAAGAACAACTTAGGCTCAAGTAGATCAAGTGAGAATTAACCGCTGCCGAAACCGTCTCTGACTATCTTTATCAACCCTCAAGTAGGCCTTTTGATGAGATAACTGATGGAGCAAACCCGATATACCAAACTTGAGCCTGAAGATAGAATTCCCCATTCTTGTGACTTACGCTTGCACTAATGTTGGAAGAACGGTGTAGAGAATTAGTGCTCCAAGCAAATCTCTAAGTACTCAATACCTAACCAAGGTATGAGACATTAACACCTCTTACGATTATCCACAACGTCATCGGCGTGTGACACTGAGTACTACATCGTAACTCCTTAAAGTGATAGTTACCCTGACTGCTGGTAACTAGATAACCTAAGTCTTCAACTTAAATCTTAAGCACGAGCAAGTTATCATTGAAGGTCATGCATCCAACCAACCCCGACTTCAAGATAGAGTAAGATCACTCCTTTGAGAAAGTCAACTTCAACCCCAAATAAGTGATACCTGATCAATTCCGTAGTCACACTTAGATGCCCAACAAGTGATTGTTTGTTCGCTCACTTGTTCACACTTCTCCCCCTCAAAAATTGCATATGAGAATGCCATTTTTGATTGAACAAGTGCATATGAGGTTGATCCACTGTTCACACTTCTCCCCCTCAAAAATTGCATTTGAAGTTGCCATTTTTGATCGAATGAATAAACGTCCAATCAGTGATGGAAGTAGATCCACTGGATGTCTGAACGAGCATGGAGCAAGTATGAAGCCTTTTAATGAGAATAGTCAGAAACAAGAAGAGTCGTATGACCATTTCGCAAATCTCAATCACCATGTAGTTAATTCACCCTTCTCCCCCTCAAAAATTGCATATGACGACCAACTGCCATTTTTGATAGAGCAGGTGAATAAGAATATACTCCAATGTAAGTTTATCTCCTTTGGTGACTGAATGAGCATTTGAAGGACATGAAGCTTGATGAGAATGGTCATAAATAAGAAGATTCCTCTTCTTCCGAAGATAAAGCGCACTCAAGCGTACGCCTTTCTTTTCTTTGATGAACGGGGCCTGAAGAGATGTCAGCAGACGCCATAATGTTGTCATTGAGACCCGAGGCTTGAACTGATGTGTTCAAACGTCATAGTCATTGAAGAACGAGGCCTGAACTGATTTGAACAGACGTCATAATGATGAAGAGCGAGGCCTGCACTGATTTGTACAGACGTCATTGACGTTGATGTTCATCAAGCTTGAATTGTTTGAACCCCTACATCATGAGATATCACTCTTTTCGGCACCCAAACCCTGAGTCTTTCCTTAATAGGAGGGAATGATGTACCTGCACTTAAGTAAAGACTTCCTGCATTGACATTAAGAGTTTGTTTGCATTTATATGGGTTAGTGATATCAGCAGTTGAGCCATTTGGGGTTGCACTGTCAACCTTGGTTTCGCACTTAGTGAACATCTTTCGAATAGGTATCCATCTAAGACCAACAATCTTAAAAGTTCTACCCGTCGGTATCCACCTAAGGCAAGATCTAGGAGTGTGTGGTTTCTCACGTACAGTGGAGGACTTGTTTAGAGAAGACCTTTGACCTACAGTGATCTGCCTACCAGGTTTTTGAGTATGACTCTTTGGTTCTACGGGCTTGTTGTTGTTTCTAGTCTTAGAGGATTGAACCTTAGCACGAGCATTCACTTCCTTCAGGAATTTTGTTATACAAACATCATGGGTAGCATTAAAAACACATTTCTGACAAGTCGAGCAAACAAAGTGTTTGGAATCAGAAAAAGATCTAGGGTTCTTAAAGTGATCGGCTACGGGAATTGCCTTAGTTGGCACGCAACTATTCTTAGAAACAGGCAAATTCCTAGTCTTTTCATGTGTGTTTTTCTTAGCGTCCACTAGGTTTTGATTTTGAACAATGTCTTTATGTCTAACATGTTCCTTTGGTGTCACAAGTGACACACGCGTTGAACTAATCCTAGAAGAACTAGATGCACTCATGTGATGTGGTTTTGCAACAGCATATTCCTTTTCACTAGGTCTAGACTGTGAAGTGACTGGTTTTGACAAAACTTTATCCGCATCAACTTGGGAGGCAAACCGTGTTTTTGAAACATTTAACCGTTCAGATCTAAACGCTGTCAGTTGTCTAACAACTGATTGGTTCCTAAGTGGTGGTTTCCCCAAGATTGATGGTTTTGCAAACTTAGTGTTCACACCATTTCCATTCAATTTTCTCAATTCGTTTTTCAATGATGCAATCGCAAAACCCTTTTCCTGAAGTTGAGCCTTGAATTCATCATTTTTGGCAATCAAAGAGGTAATTTGCTCTACATTCTTAGTTTTCGATTCTTTGATTGTATCACTCAGTTCTTTGCAATAAATTTTCAAAGACTCATTTTCCTTAAACAATTCAGTCACTTTATGATCTAATTCTGCATTATTTGTTGCAATAACATCATTGTCATGTTTAGTCTTAACTTCATTACATATGTCATGCATCTCAGCCAATCTGTTTTTCAGGTTTTTGATCGTTAAGTTTTTGGCTTCTAGCTGAGCTTTCAAATCATTTATCATAAAAAATTCACGGAATTCAGGAAATTCCAGGTTTCTACATGGTAGTTTATTTTGAAGACTTTCTTTCTTTTGTTGCATTGAGATTTCAAGATCAATACAATGTTTTTCAAGCTGTAAAAATCTTTTTGAAAGTTCATTATAAACTTCTTTTTCAACCATATCATTTGATTTGAAAAACTCAGCCGTAGGCAAAGAACTCGACGTATTATCATGTTCATGTTCAGCATCCTGATCAATTTCTCCCCCCTTATGACTCATATTTGTTGAATGAGAGGTAATATTGCTATCAGTCTTTTCCAACCGATATGTGTCATAAGTAAGTTTAAGATGATCATTATGTTGTTGTTCATTAGAAAGAGCATTATCTAGATAAGACAGATGTACCACAGCAGATTGTGCTTGATGATTTTCAGGTACGTAGGCTGCATTCTCACATATTGTGAAATCACCTCCTGTGCTGTCACCATCATCAAACTTGTCTGATCTTGTTCCATTCCCCATTTGTTTAGCCCTTTCATCAATAAACCCATTAACATTACTCATCAATTGTAGTAATGTAACTCTGAACACGTCAACCTCGAATCCAGTGTAATTAGCAAAACACCCTTTTGTCATCTGACTGTCATAGTCATAGTCCTCAGTGTATTGCGAGTCAATGAACACCTGGAGTTGGTTATTGATCACACTGAAAGCTGCTCCGGATCTTGCTTCAGAGAATTCTTCTTTGTCAAGTTGTTGTTCAAGTTGATCTAAATATAGAGTCATTTCTACTGTGAAATCATGAACATCTTGACCAAAGAGTGCTGTGAAAGCCCGTGTGTAACCCATCACGTATTCAGATTTATCAAACAGAACCTTGAGATGTGAATGAAGTAGACGAAAACATTCGATGCGACTTTCCTTTGCATTAAACAGCATAAGTGACTGATGAAGCTCTTTCTCTTGTGATTTCGGGCACGAAGATTCCACATTAGTATTATCAGAATCACACACGTACATTTGTTGTCCAGAATTGGAAATCATTTGGTTATCATATGTGTCGTACAACTTGAGTACCTCAGATATGAAGGAATCTGAAGTAGTAGACATGATGTAACCGTGCATGGGATTTTACAATTCTATGATTTAAACCGATAAATAGATTCTTTCACGGGATTTTACAAAAATCAAGAATGAACCGTGGAATGATGCTTGATATGTGTTATGATGAAGGTCTGGTAGACTTGTTGATCTGATTGGTATGGTTGTTGCAAGTTATTATGGCAAAATTTTGGTCTGAAAAACTTAGAAACTCAATAACTTCATTCTGGAGCGATTTCAGGCTTCGAAAGTTGGGTTGAATGAATAAATTGATTCAACGTGTCATTCTCCTCGGTCTCACGGTCGTTTTGACAGGTGTTTCGCTGAAAACGGAGTTACGGTTCAAAAGTTATGGCCGTTTGAAGTTTTGACGTAAAAAGTCAACTTTGGTCAAACCGCCACGGACAAATAGCACCTCTGTGGATACAAACCGCCTAGACAAACCGCATCCACGCCGCAGAGACAAACCGCGTAGACACAAACCGCATACACGTTGCAGAGACAAATCGCGTAGACACAAACCGCATACACACCTCAGAGACAAACCGCGTAGACACAAACTGAGTACACGATGCAGAGACAAACCGCGTAGACACAAACCGAGTTCACGCTGGAGAGACAAACCGCGTTGACACAAACCGAGTACACGCTGCAAAGACAAACAGCGTAGACACAAACTGAATACGCTCCTCAGAGACAAACCGCGTAGACACAAACCGAGTTCACGCTGCAGAGACAAACCGCGTTGACACAAACCGCGTACGCGCCTTAGAGACAAACCGCGTAGACACAAACTGCCAAACACGTCGCTTTCAATGCTTTTTGTCCTTTTGCCTAAACTAGTTATAAGACAAACCGCGTTCTCGATGTGACACAAACCGCGTTCAAGAACACGTCCAATGTACACAAACCGCACCCAAGAACACTTGGATAAAAACACTCGAATCACCCAAAAATACCACACAAACCTTAAATCTGTGAATCCAAGCACCAAATACTACTCTTATACTATTCCTAAGCTAGAAAGTACAAGGTATAACAACTTCTAATCACTAAACAAATCACAAAATGAAATTTATGTAACTTATCAAATCGAACCAAAAGGCCTCAAAAACTAAACAAATCCGTGAATACCAACTCTCATGGACCTAACCATGGCTCTTGATACCAATTGTAGGGTATTCACAATTCAAGAAACACTTGTTTGAGGCTTAGATTTAGATCGAATAAAAGAAAGCTTAGAGAGAGAGAGATGGGAACTTCTAGTGAGAGAAACACTATGTGTTTAGCTTGAATGTAATGAGAGTTCCAACCCTTCCCTTGCAAGGGAAGGGGTATTTATACTTACTACATAATATGCCCCTAGCGGGCTGTGGAGAGAGCTGACAGAGGGTAAAGACCCGACCCACTCCACAATACTAATTAATATCTAATCTACTAATAATATTACTGATAATCATACGAGCTATGATGTGCTAATAAGTACTGGGGGTGACCGAGTCTTCAGCTGAATATTCATATTCCTAACATATATACTACTATTTTTTTTCTCATTTGTTTTATTTTTTCATATATGGTGTTTCACCATTTGAATAAATGCAAATAATTACATTATTTTATACTATAAATATATGATATATTTAAATCAAATAATTAAAATTCGTTTCTTACTTATCGAATGCTAATATTTTTTTAACATATTTGCTAATATATAGTAACAGATAAATATGGTATACCGAATTTTGTTTAAATTTAGAATATATTCATTATAGATTATACAACTTTTCACCATCTATAAATGCTTATTCGATCTCACAAATAATTAAACATATACAACCCTCTTCTACTTTCGTTTGACAAAGAAAAAAAAAACAAATAAAAAAAAATCTAATGGGTCGTGAGTTTTTTACCCCGTCAAGGTCGCCAAACAAACGCCCAAGAAGTGTTTCCCCACCAAAGGAACCCTCGTCAGATTCAAAAAGGAACCAAGGGGTTTTGAGGTATTTTCTACCAATACGATATATTGCGCAGCTTAGGCGATTAATAGCAGTGATGGAAGCAGAAATTGTGAGCAACGAAGAAACAATATTGAAATGTGAAGAGGCTATTTATCAACGAAGGAAAAAAATATTAGAGTATCAAGAGAGGCTAAACGATGTTAATAAACAAGTGGATAATTATTGTTGTTTGTAGTTTCATTCGTATACAATAATATTTCTTAATGTTTCTATTTTTTTATTTTATTTACGTTTAATGTTGGTAGATTTGTAAATACATCCATAGAATTTTCCTTTACATTTGAAATTATTATCAATTTATTGCGTTTCATTAAATGTACGTGTTAAATAGTTACATAATTGTTAATGACATATAATTGCTACTATAATGCAATATTATGTTGGTTTGTAAAGTTATTTAATTTTCTTTTCATAGAGAGTTTGCACACAAGGGTAATGTTATTCGGAAATTAAAAGGGGACGCAAGAGTCCTTTGTACTGGTATCAACAATACGTATATGTTATGTTGTACTGCTGAGTTGTCGAGAATTTGTATTTTAATTTTATACTGCTACGCTCCCGACTTGGTACTGATATTATAACCACTTCATAAGAGTTCTATTAAAACGCATTATCACTTTAAATATACGTAGTCCATTGTTTTTATACATCATCAATTCTAACAACATTTTTAAATGTTTATACACAAATGAGTGTGGATTTTAATTTAAAATTTCATAACAGATAAAAATCTAATTCAAACAAAAATCATTCTATGTATTTAGAAGATTGAAAGATATCAAACTTTTAAATATTTCATTCGATATTAATGATAATCGTAGAAGTTTAATTTTGTAAATATTTTAATTTTGTACTGCTACACTCCCGACTTGGTACTGATATTATAACCAGTTCATAATAGTTCTATTAAAACGCATTATCACTTTAAATATAGGTAGTCCATTGTTTTTATACATCATCAATTCTAACAACATTTTTAAATGTTTATACACAAACGAGTGTGGATTGTAATTTAAAATTTCATAACAGATAAAAATCTAATTCAAACAAAAATCATTCTATATATTTAGAAGATTGAAAGATATCAAACTTTTAAATATTTCATTCGATATTAATGATAATCGTAAAAGTTTACTATTTAAAAAAAATAAATACTTATCATAATTACAAAAGAAGTTAAAGAATCATCATTATATTGCCAACTTGACTCTTCAAATATACACTTTCCAATGTGAAATACGGCTGCACTGTTCATATGTCATATCGGTTATAAATTTTTACATAAACGCCATTTGATAAACATAATTGTAAATTTATTTTAAAAAAACAATCCTAAACTAAAGGTACTGTTGATAAAAAAAAATGTCATTTCCAAAGAAAAGAACACTACAAGTTGCAGATATTGAAGACAATCAACAAGATCAACCAAAGTATGTTAAAATCTTTACAGTATGTGTTATCCTATATATTTAGCAACTGAATGTGTTTGATTTTTTTTTAGCAAGCAGCCCAAACAGGAAGGAAATGAGGTGTTGTCCAATGAAAACCAATCACTTGCAGAAATATTTCAATCAGAAGAAACATCTGAAGGTACTTTGTTAACATGGTGAAATTAATGGTAAAAACGATATCATTAAACTGATATGGTATCTAACCACTATGTTTGATTTATATTTATTCATTTATTAGAAGTTGAGGATTCTGAAAATGATGATGAAACAGAGACCATAAGTTCTATTTATGATTGGTTGATTTCTGAGCAATTAGCCAAGAGAATGAGAAACTGGCAACGGAAAGAGGAACGAGATGAAGAGGTGAAAAAGGAAAGACAAGCTGCTAAGAAACTTTTGGAAGAAGATGGTGGATTTGAGAAATCAAAAGTCAGGAATGAAGAAGTTGATGTTGCTCGAGATGAAGATGACATTGACTCTGAAGACTTTGAAACTTTCACTTATGATGACTTGCATTTGGCATACTCTTTTGCTTCAACACCCTAAATTAGATTAGTAGTTAGATTTGGTTTAGATTAGCATACCACATGTTAGGCACTTTTGTACATATGCCACTACATCATCTTCGTCGCTTTTGTAGATCTAATGAATCAGAAATCGAATAGGTTTTTAAAGTTCATTATCAGGATTTCATTTTAGCTGCTTATGATTTAAGGTCTCTTTTATCCAATTTCGAAACACTTAAATTGAGTATTTCCGATAGTAATAGGAAGTTGCAATCGTTTGCGGTGCCGTCGTTAAGTTCGTTAAGTGAGTTTATTAAATGTGTAAATATTAGTTTGACTATTGAGAGTTTGAATGTGTGCATTAAGGTTATGCCACTATGTTATGTAGAATAGTACTCGTCAATTTGATTTACAATACTTCGTGATTAATGTTAACGTATAGGTTAAGATTCATACATAAACTAGATGCATTTTTGTTTTGGGATTTATGTTTAAAAATATGATGTAAACACATTAGGCGTTAATAATATTGACCCGATAGTTGATTCCGCTGAAGAAAGTGGAATAACTCATGTGTCTAATAAGTAACTTATTATCCCACATTGGTTAAACAATAGAATAGGTTCTACTTAATAAAAAACATGATCCATTAGTTGCTTGTGTTGGATTAAGTATAATGTTCCATACACCATGTTTGAAAACCCGATATATGTAAATATACTCGGGTTGACACACATTGTGTTATGCAACATTATATGAATTTATATTTTTTCGTATGAAGGGGTAAAAAAAACAAAAAAACAAAAAACAAGTCAAACACAAAGTCGGTTTGGGACTTTGTGTTAACAATAAAGCATGCAAACCAACTCTCCCTATATCCCATCCCATCATAATTATTCGACTGAATCTCCTTCTTCATTAAGCTTCTATCAAATCTTGGAAAATCAACAACTCTTTAAAAAATCTTCGGGTAAGCACGATATTTAATTTTATAACAATTTGTAAATCTAATCATGATCTAACAACTCACCCATTATAAGTGCAACAACTTTTTCGCTTTATATACTGGGTTTATTAGTATTATGCCACAGTTACTTTAATGTTGACAAAAGGTTTATAATCGTAATTTACTGTTCAATCGTAGTGGTGACGATTATATGATAATCAACCCTCACAATGTTTTTACCTGTTACTTATACTTTGTGTTTTTTAATATTATTATCACAGTCACTACATGTTTTATGTTGCAAAGTCGTACCATGTAACATATTGGTTATGATTCATACATGCACTAAATATATATGTGTTTTGGGATTTATGTTTAAGATAAGTTAACACCAAATTTTACCCCTGTCATAATTGACACATTTTTCTTTTAGATGTTCATTAAACCTATATTCATATTAAACTTAGGTTAATCATAGTGTGTTATAGTTGACAATTACTTAAACAGTTACCCGACCAACAGTTACACTGATAAATACTGTTAATGAATTTGTTGGTATTATGCCAGAGTTACTTTGATGTTAGTCGAAGGTTTTTAATCGTTATTTATTGTTCCATAGTAGTGAGAACAATGATCTGATAACCGAGACGCATAACGTTTAAACCGTTACTTATACTTGGTGTTTTTTGATATTCTTATGACACTCACTAGATGGTAATGTTGTCTAAAGATTTTCACAACATTCAAGTATTAATTTTTAAAAATACATGATTCACATCAGTTTACATACCAGATGCACTTCAAACAAGATGGCTCAGCAATTTCTGTTCCATTACACGCACGACACATTTGAAAATCAGCAGGTAAATTTTATTGATACATATTTATGTTACATATTAATGAATATACAGTTATGAAAATTAAGTCGATGGATAAAAAAGGTTGGGTTTTGTTACGATTCACAACGACAGGTCTTGCCAGATGTTTTTGCCGACTACTTCAAGAACGAAAGCAACATGGTTTACCTGAACGACACCGACAGGTACCGATACAAAACAGAACTACATAACAGAGACGGAAAATGGGTGCTATGTGACAAAGAGTGGTCTGCATTTGTTGTAGCAAATGTTCCTCGCACTGCAGCTACAATCCATTTTGTAAATATCGGACAAGACGACTACTACGTGACAGTCTACGACATTAGTGGATCAGAGTGTGCGGGTTACAATAGGCGAAAAATAGGACCAAGAATGACCAGGTGTTTGGCAACGTATGCTCCGGAACAACGGTAATCAAATATATATATTTTAATCATACTCTCGATTCAAAACTAAAATATATATTGTTATCAATGTATACCTTATTTATGAAATCCGTTTTTCTATGTGTAGTTACTTCCAGGCGATTTCATACAAGATATCTGGCAAGACAATTTCACCCTCATGTACGCAGGAATGGCATTCCATGTTCGCCACAAGAGGATTAAACCTTGGGATGATAAGCCCGTCAGGATGAATGGGTTAACAGGTTATGGGTGGGACAACTTCGTTGTGACGGCGGGGATAGAGTGGGGTCAACCACTTGTCTTTACAAACCTAGAGAGATACACATTATCAGTTGTGGTCATAGGAGGCTATGATGGTCTTGGACTTAGCAAGGAAGACATACGAACTACTTTGCTAAAGAAACCACCTAGACCAATTCTTTATCGAGATCGTAATGGTAAGTCAAAGTATATGTTTTTTAGTTTTTCTTATAATTCAAATATAAATCAAACCATCCTAAACATCTATTGTCAAACTGCTTAACAACGCAATCACAATATTATTGCAGACCCGAGAATGCATCACATTTGCAAATGGTACCATCACAATGCTCATGTAAATGAAGATATGGTCGTTTACACACGGTTCCGCCCAGAAGTTAGATATTACTATCCACTGGTAAGATAGAAACAATAAACGAGCAAACCAAAAAACGTCGAGTATATGTTTTGAAAAAACGAAAGTAACCCCATTATCTGTCTTACAACACAGGAGATCGAATCAGAGATCTGGGACAACTTGAAGTTACACAAGTACAGGAAAGCAATCATCATACACAGGGAATGGGCTTACTCAATCACCCTGTATCAGGTTTTACACACAGATAACCCTTTTAAGATCAAATCCCTTGTGATGGCAGGGAACTGGTATCAGTTTGGACAAGACTGTGGCTTTCAACAACAAAAAATGATGCGTATAAAGTTGGTGCGTTATGAGGTTCATTCAGACGAAGGCCAACTACAACGATTCCCAATATTCCATGTTTGTTAATATTCTATCACAGGGTATCAGCTTATGACGCAACAAAGAAATTAGGAACATTTGTATTTTGATTTTTTGGAAGTAGGATACTTGCATCTTAACTTTATGAACCTTATAATCAATCTGTCCAAAATTAAGCATACTTGATTGTAATTTTTTACCGTCATTACAGAAAACCAATGTTCAAAATCAAAGTACATCGTAACCTGATAAAACTTTTAATTTGTTACGTTACAATAGCATACTTGATTTTAATGTTTTAATGTCATTACAGAAAACCAATGTTCAAAATAAAAAAAAAAAAACACTCTAACTTGATAAAACGTACTGCCAGTGTTGAAGGTACTGCCAATGTTGAAGGTGTTATTATATATTTAGCAGCCAAAGGTATAATGGAAGTTTATATGAATCCTTAACTTAAAAAAAAATAAAATAAAAAAATAAAAAAATAAATCAATAATCCGTGACGACTTGAACATGCACAGTTACACAAAAAAGAAATATCATACACAGAAAACGGGGTTATCAAGCCAACCTTGATGCGGTTTTACACGGACATAACCATATTGTCTACAAAAGCCATACAATCCTGAAGCATGTAATTACAATCAATTTACCCCAAATTCAATATAAGTCCATAAAACACTACTTAAGTAACAACTGCACTTTAACATACATCAAACACAGCCACCAACGGAATAGGCCCATTAAACAACTGAACTTCAAAAGCCGGATCGACTGTTGTTCCAACCATCTGGAATCTGATCATTTTGTTCATTGGAAACTGGAAATCTTCGGCCAAGGTCCTCCAATTTGTCCTAAAGTTCATATGATCGTTTCTCCATGGCCTATCAGCATGACGCTCAATTTTCATGACTACACGGCGTTCACTGTCCATCCTCCTTAGAAGCGCATGGGTAAATTGTTGCAAATTGTTATCAGAAACAAAACCACTTGGTATAGTCTGAAAGCAATTACAACAACTTAATAACTTCAACTCTTTTACTATTAAATATCTATTAAAAATTTCAAACTACATAATGTATATAAAGAGACAACCCTTACCATTCTTCCGGAATCGACCACAAACGGGAAAAGCCTTCGGTAGAAAGTATTCTCTTCAGACAAATGCACTCCATGTTGGAACCAATTACACCCGTGTACCAACCTTACATCTAACGAATATCAACAACAAAGTAAACGTTACATATTCACAAACAAATACAACTGATTCACCTCAAATTAACATGTAAAATTGAATATATATTTTAAAAAAACGTAATACTACCTGGCTCATTTGCATCATGCCCTTGAACAAATGCAAGATGTGTGGGGTAATGATGTTCATGTATGAGCTGAAAACCATCATTATCAAACCTCATCAACGCCAATCGCATATCAGTCTTTTTGGTCAACACAACTCGCTCACCAACCATTAGATTTGCACGGTGAACAACCGTATTCCAGTGAACATTAAACTGGAAACCAACGCTATCCAAAGTACCAGGAATAACACTCTGCTTTGCAACCACATATATTTCAGAATCGGAAAATTCAATCACAAAATCATTGCGTTCAACGCCTTGAAGGAACTCCACAGGAAACCACTAATAAAACAAAATTTAAAAATATTAAAACAAGCTTTATAAATTCCATAAATTTTACATATATACAATTATAACATAACTTTACCGGTGATGAACTTCGATCAACCCTAACTTCAGCAATGCACCTAACCAGCCTGTTCCGTGTATGAATTCTCCTATAACCACCGCTTTCCCATCCATCTGCATCATACGCTGTAACAAAAAAGGTGTCTGCAGCCTCCTTTATGAAATGCAAAGTCCTAATATTCAAATAGCCGCTTTGCTCTATGAAATTATCCCACCTTGCACCAGATATACTCCATTCTTCGCTACCTCTTTCCTGACAAATAAAAACTTTCCTTTTAACCCGATTATTATTAATCAGGTACACATAGTCATTATTGTTGTAGTAGTTAATATGATAGTAATCAGGCAGTACCTATAGTTTTACAAAAAACAAACAAACACATGAACAAACAAACTCAAAGAACGTATATAAGAAGATTATTATGGGAATATAATTCCATAAATACCTACCAATGTTCCCATATTTTCCACATGATTATAATCCGTGATGAATTGTGTTGTCATTGTTCTGCAACCATTCCAAAAACACAAGACATTTAGCAAAGATGAAAACACGAACCAGTCCTTCAAATACACACTCAAATACTATTGTAATAACGAACACCAGTACAACATGTATGAAATAACAGCCAAACAAAACATCTGCATCTAACAAACATCACTTTCGCAACATGTCATGGTAACAGGGTTGATTCATTATACTCTAAAACAATTATCAACCCCACCAAAGGATTAAGATAATTCAAAACAATTAAAAATTACCTTGATCCACAGTAACTCATAACAGACTTCAATTATCTCCTTACTCTGTCTCGATTCCTTTTTATTTCCTTTCTTCTCACTCCCTCGATTCCTCTTCACATGAGCATGAAACATTGTGTAAAATATCGCTTCTTGCGTGAAAAAAGATATAGTGCTTCATATTCATGTGAATAAGAAAGGAGGAAATAATGACGATCAAAAACTATCTAACAGAAACAAATCATGCTGAACCGGCATGAGCTGAACCAAAATTACTCCCCTCATTTTTCATTTTTATGTAATATCAAACGGAAACAAAATATACGTATTGTTGATATCAGTACAAAGGACCCTTGTGTCCCCTTTCAATTTCAGAATAACATGACCCTTGCGTGCAAACTTTCTATGAAAAGAAAATTAAATAACTTTACAAACCAACATAATATTGCATTATAGTAGCAGAAATCAAACTTACAAAATATTCCAACATTACATTTTGTCATATCTCATAGTACATACATTTTAAATATATTAGTAATATTCAATACTTTTATAAACTTCAACAATTTTCTGTCGGTTTTCTTCTATCACTTTACTACAATCTTCAATCTTCTTCTGATGCATCAATATAATCTCTTCATCTTCTTTGTTTTTTTCTTCAAGCTTTTTTATACGGTTATTATAAAGCTCAATAAGAGTTTTTTCTGTTCCAAATTGACCATACTTACATTTTTTCCAAATAGCTTCGGAGATGCCAAAGATTTGGTATTTTGAAGGCATAGAAGGAGGAGAAGGATCTCTTTCACGTTTTTGTTTCTTTGAATCAGTATTTGAAGATGATGAAGCCATTCTACTTTGAATCCTTTTAACTTAGTACTGTTAAAGCTTTTTAGCAACAATCAAATTCCATCAATAAGCCATTATACTTTGAATCCTTTTAACTTAGTACTGTTAAAGCTTCTTAGCAACATTCAACTTCCATCAATATTAATTGTCACGTTAGTACTGCGCTTTTTAACTTAGTACTCTTAAAACCTTTTAACAACCGAATAACCACTATAAAACCTAACAAACTAATCAACTAATATGCCACACATAAAAAACGCTAGAGATCCTCATTATACCAAAATGAAATACAACAAAACGAATACTATCTTTACTTTGTGATATACAAAAGATAATTAAAAATCCAGAAATAAAATGATGCCTACCACAATCTATCAATCACATATAAAAATGTCTTAAATGCATAAACAAACCACTTATCATGTACAAAAAATGCCTAATTTCAGGTTTAACTGCCCCACTACAACATTTGGGGTTTTTTAAACTAAGCAACGTATCCAACATGCAATATTAAAATCTTACAATTAAACATTAAATCTAATTACAACCAGTACTTGATCTGCAGAAAAACCTTATTTTAATTACATTGTTGATGCGCGTGTGCGTATGCTCTAATTTATACCCACGGTATGTCGTTGTGGTTTTAGCAGTATTCAAGTTTTAAATTTATATTTAGCCGACTTATCAATAACACACACACTTTAACGAGCAGTGTACCCGGTCAGTATGAATATAATGGTAAGTAGAGTGTCGATCACTAAGAGTGGAACGTATTATCTAGTTATCCTAATCAGTATTTTAATATCTTAAGTTAGCTATACAACCTAATCTATCGCAAGGGGGTTCAGCCTGAGAGACTGGCACGATTTGGTTGCAATTAAAGGTAAACTAAACTAATAGGCACGAATCAGCGAATAGCACACACGTACACAGATAAATACTCGAGACAATAAGAAGACCTGTCCTGATAGTTAAGTAGCTTGTCACTTGTTTTATTGCTAGTTTTATATGAAGTGTATGTAATTAATCCTTTCTCGTTGGCTCTAATCTTATCGGCGAGTAAACCCTTAATGATTACTTATGACTATCCTATTTATCCTTTCTTCCTACTTTTCTACAGACGATAGAATGCATAGGTGATAAAATAAATAGGCGAGGGCAGAGGCATGGCGACCCGATCAACGCTCAGCTAGACACAGAGGTTATCAATGCACTAATAAAAGTCACCAAAGACATCAACATATAAACTTTAATTAATGGGAAAGCAATATTAAGAGGAGTGCAATCTTTCCGTTGTCACATTACACAAGCCCATCAATCCTGATGAATTAAAGTTTACTAATACAATAAAACAAAACTACTTAATGAATTGAATACATGCAGGACCTTCTTACAGCTCTTGTATCTTCGTTCAAGGTGTGTCTTGTGCTGCTACTTCGTCTGAATTCGTCCTAGGGTTTCTGTCTTCTCGTACTTAGCTAAATGTCGAACTCCAAAATTCGTCTGACTTTGGGGTATTTATAGTTTCTGTCTGAGGGTTAGATGCGGCGCATCTAATAAGTAGATGCGGCGCATTGACTTAACTTCGCGTGGGGTCCAAGATTAATATATTCAGGAATATTCGTATGCCGCCTTGAGATGCGGCGTAACTCCATTCTTAGATGCGGCGCATGTCCTTTACCGTCTTGGATAATATCTTGTGAAATCTTGATAGTGATGCGCCGTATGTAATAAGTAAGATGCGGCGTATCTGGAGCAGAATGGTCTTGATCTTGTACATTTCAGTAGACTCTTAACTTCTTGCATGTTTTGCTCCATAATTAGTCCAAAATCGCCAAGTTTCACATAATACTTGTTTTTACCTGAGAATTACAAAAGTAAATAACTATCAATTCTCACAGATAATATAATAAAACAAGTCAAATAAATAGGATAAATGATGGTAATAAAATGTACTTATTTGAGTTCATCAAATATCCCCCCACTTGAACTTTACTTGTCCCCAAGTAAACCTTAGAATTAATCTTATGAAAATGTATCCTAAAAGATATTAGGATTTATTTTTATATTTAAGCATGTATTCATTTTTGTCATAATCACACAACCAAACACTTAACGAATTAGAAGTAAAATAAAATATTTCGATAAAAGCAAATCTAATCGTTTAACTGTCCAGTCGTGACGAATATTCTATCATAAGCTTGGCAAGTATACACATCTCCCCCACTAAAGCCAAGGAATAACAAGTCTAAAGCGGTAAAAAGGGTTTGTAGGTTAAAGGGTTAATATTCTCCTTAATCTCTATCGATCTCAAATTCCAGAAAAGGCGACAAAATCACAAATACATGATCGAATCCACGAACACGATACTTGCAATTGCTCAAATCCTTAACTCGAATAGGCTAAAGATAGGACCAAGTAATCTTCACCAATAATATGATATCAAAAAGGGCGACAAAATCATAAATACATAGCCGAATCCACGACTACGATACTTAAGATTGCTCAAATCCCTAATCTCAATAAATCAAAGGTTTGGATAAAGAATAATATAGGGTATGGATAATATTTAGGATATAAATTGGTGTAAAATGAAAAATAAACAAAACAGATAAATTAAAATCCTAAGTGTGGTTAATCACTATCCCAACCATCCCATGAATAAGACTCATATCATAGAATAACTCACGCTTTAACACTTGAAACACACGCTTTTAGGTAGACACGAATTATACTCAACAAGATCTCAATCAAAGAATAACCTTTAGTTGGCGTTCCCATAACGTTCAACTCCCATTCAATCCATAGATATAATATACAACAACTAGTGGTGATATCGACCACTTAATACAAAACTTTACATAAGTTGTTTAAACAAACATCCAACTTTTCCTTTTTCTTTTTCTTTTCTCTCTTTTTTTTTTTTTTTTTTTTTTTGAAACATAAACATAGATGTGTAAAATTTCACCACATCACTATAACGATAACTCTGGATAATTTTTCCATACTTTTCATAACTTTCAGAAATAACGGTAATAGTGAAAATAGTAAACACACGAAAAACAAGACTCAAAGATATACAATATTTACTTTCACTCCAATTGCATTGTGCAATTTCCCGACCTAACCATAGATAATGAATTACGCACGCGAACACAGGTAATGTAAGGAAACACACTTTGCCTAAAGCAATTAACCAACCACGGATTTTAATCTACAGGGTAAGCTAAGGTGTAAGGGTGTAACGAAATATTTTAACAAGGGTGTAAGAAACGAAAGGAATGGCTCTGAGTGTTTTTCTAGGGGTATCTTACTCTAAAAATGAGAGTAACAAAAGGGTTTATACGGGGGTTAACTAACCAGTGTAGTTAGCTAACAACACATAACATATAATGGCTATTTGGGTGTAATCCTAGAAATTTACCAATTTAGACAAGTCATTCCAATTATATAAATAATACTTATTATGGTGGTCTCGAATAGTATACAAGCCAAGTTCTAAAGTTTACAAGTCACCGGCACACTCATAGATTTGTGAATTTTGAAAAATCACAATTTTTGAAAATAACGTCATGTGTGCAGCTATGCAACTTAGATCTTAAACAAAAACATGCTAAAATTTTTTAATTTTGATATATTAAGCACATTTTAAGCATATTTTGAAAAATTTAGGACAAGTAAGTGTTCTAATTCTCCAATCCCCCCACTTAAGTTAAACAACGTCCTCGTTGTTTGTAACAAAGGTTAAAAACTGGAAAATAAAAGAATTAGAACAGAAAAACTCCCCTGAGATTTGCTCGGTATAATCCTCCATTATTTGTATAAGAGCAAAAATCATCTTTCTTGTGGATGAGAACGTTTAAGCTTCATAATTGATGTATCCACAGGAAATGCAGGAATCTATAATACCACCAAGACTTTAAACACACCTGAGTTAAGAAGGTTCAAACTTGCATAATACATTAGTAGTTAGTAAAAATAAAATGTAAAAATTAAAATGAAAATCATCAGGTCAGTCGATGCGCCGTATCTTATGCAAGAAGATACGCCGTATCGAGCCTGGAATAATTACGAATCAGAATAAAATATGCGTCGCATCCTTAACCAGGGATGCGCCCTATTAAAATAAACTGATAAAAAGTTTTAAAGTCAAAAATAAAAATGCAGAAAAATAAAGTAAGATATGACCAGTGCAGGAGATGCGTCGCATCTCAGGATTGAGATGCGCCGTATCCTCTGCGGGCCTGACTTACTCGACACAGAACAGAATAGTAAAAATTTTCCGGGTTGTCTCCCGGTCAGCACTTGTCTTTATTCTAGAGTCTTCAAGTTAGACTCACGTTCAGCTCGTTATTCCAATACTTCAGGTTCAAAATCTACCACCTCGTTCTCAGTATCCTCAATTTTATTATCAAAGTATTTCTTCACTTGTTGTCCGTTTACCTTGAATATATAACCATTTTTATCGCATATTTCAATAGTTCCATATGGATACACTTTCTTGACAACGAACGGACCCGTCCATCTTGATTTAAGTTTACCAGGATACATCTTTAATCGAGAATTGAACAGCAGCACTTTCTCTCCAATAGTAAATGTTTTATCCCCATGTAACCTCGAGTCATGCCATCTTTTAGTTCTTTCTTTGTAGATCTTAGTATTTTTGTAGGCCTCATCTCTTAGTTCATAGAGTTCATTAAGTTCCATGAAACGGTTCTTCGTTGCAGCTTCCATATCCATGTTACAATTCGTCAAAGCCCAATATGCACTTTGTTCAATTTCGACCGGTAGGTGGCATGCTTTTCCGTATACAAGACGAAATGGAGTGCATCCCGTTGGTGTCTTATAGGCTGTACGGAATGCCCATAAAGCATCATTTAACTTGTCAGACCACCCTTTCGGATTATATCCAGTCATTTTTTCAAGAATTCGCTTTATAGCCCTATTGGTTTACTTCAGTTTGCCCATTGGATTGAGGATGGTATGCGGTGGAAACCCTATGATATACTCCATATTTTTGCAAGGCTCTTCCCAGATGGTGATTACAAAAGTGTGTTCCCCTATCACTAATCAATGCTTTAGGAATTCCAAACCTAGAGAACAAACTTTGCAAAAATTTAAGTACTACTTTGCTGTCGTTTGTTGGTAATGCTTGCGCTTCGACCCATTTTGATACGTAATCAACAGCAACCAAAATATACTTATTACCTTTAGATTCAGGAAACGGTCCCATGAAGTCCAATCCCCAAATGTCGAAAACTTCACAAACATGGATATAGTTTTGCGGCATTTCGTTTCTTGATGTTATATTCCCGGATCGTTGACACGCATCACATCCTTTTATATAATCTTTTGCATCATCCAACATAGTGGGCCAATAAAATCCCGCATCAAGGATTTTTCTTCTTGTGATAACTGCACCGTGATGTCCCCCCGTCGGCCCTGAATGGCAATGTGCCAATATTGCTGGGATGTCATCACCATCTACGCATCTTCGTATAATATTGTCAGGACATAATTTAAAGGCATAAGGTTCATCACAAATATACTCGCTAGCGCGAGTTAGAAACCTTCTTTTCTCGTCGGATGTTAGCCCTTTTGGAATTTCATTTGCAACAATAAAGTTCATATAGTCGGCATACCACGGTCCATTATTATTACTCTTAATTCTTACCATCATAAGGTGTTCGTCAGGAAAGTCATCAGCGATTTCCCTTTCATCAAGCACCTCCATGTCAGGGTTTTCGAGTCTAGACAAGTGGTCAGCAGCTAGATTCTCGGCACCCTTTTTATCTTTAATTTCAATATCGAATCCTTGGAGCAATAAAACCCACCTAATAAGCCTTGGCTTGGCATCCTGTTTATTGAACAAATACTTCAAAGCAGAATGGTCAGTGTAAACCATAGTTTTTGACAATATAAGATATGACCTAAATTTATCGAATGCAAAAACTACTGCTAAAAGTTCTTTTTCCGTGGTGGTGTAATGTTCTTGGGCATTATTCAATATTTTGCTAGCATAATAAATTGGCTTAAATTTCTTATCTATCTTTTGGCCAAGTACAGCTCCAACAGCATAATCACTAGCATCACACATTAGTTCAAAAGGCAGATTCCAATCCGGCGAAATTATAATAGGTGCGGAAGTTAGTTTTTCTTTAAGTATATTAAATGCCTTTTTGCAATCTTCAGAAAAATCAAACTTCGCATCTTTTAGCAATAATTGGGTCATAGGCCTAGATATCATTGAAAAATCCTTTATGAACCTACGATAAAATCCAGCATGCCCTAAAAGCTTCTAACACCTTTTATATTAGTGGGGTAAGGTAGTTTGGCAATTACATCAATTTTTGCTTTGTCGACTTCTATACCTTTCCCAGAAATCTTATGTCCTAACACAATTCCCTCTCTAACCATAAAATGACATTTTTCCCAATTAAGAACAAGGTTAGTTTCTTCACACCTAACAAGCATTTTATCAAGTTTAAAGAGACAATCAATAAATGAGTTACCGAACACCGAGAAGTCGTCCATGAAGACTTCCATAAAGTCTTCTACCATATCATGGAAGATAGCCGTCATACAACGTTGGAAAGTAGCAGGGGCGTTGCATAGTCCGAACGGCATTCTCCTATAGGCGAAGGTTCCGTAAGGGCAGGTGAAAGTCGTCTTCTCTTGATCCTCGGGGGCAATGGGTATTTGGAAGAAACCTGAAAAACCATCTAAAAAACAATAATAATCATGTCCTGATAGTCTTTCTAACATTTGATCAATAAATGGAAGAGGGAAGTGATCTTTTCGCGTAGCATCATTGAGTTTGCGGTAGTCGATGCAAACTCTCCATCCAGTAACAGTTCTTGAAGGGATTAGCTCATTGTCGTCATTGAGTACTACCGTCATTCCTCCCTTTTTTGGTACAACGTGGATAGGACTGACCCACGAGCTGTCGGAAATTGGGTAGATAAGTCCGGAGTCAAGTAATTTTACGATTTCATTTTTCACCACATCTTGGACTTTTGGATTCAAACGCCTTTGAGGTTGGATGGTTGGTTTGAATTCATCTTCCATGAGGATTTTATGTGTACAGAATGACGGGCTAATTCCCTTAATATCAGACATACTCCACGCTAATGCTCCTCTTCGTTTATATAGTACCTGCAAAAGGGATTCTTTTTCTTTTGGCGTTAAATCAGATGCAATAATAACGGGCGAATTAGTGTTCCCATTTAAATAGGCATATTCCAAAGTAGAAGGGAGATCCTTAAGCACAGGTTTAACATTATCAATTTCATTAGCACTAGCGGAATAAACTTGTTCTTTAATTATCTCGTTGCTATCATCAGATAAATGCGCCGCATCGAAATTTCCGATGCGCCGTATGGCGTTACAAACAGCGGAATCAACAGAGAAATAATTATCAATAGTATTTTTATCAACTTGATCTTCTATAGCAATTGTGTTTTCTAAATTTTTAAGCAGAAAAGAATCAAGCAAATTATTTTTTAACAATTTCTGAGTAAATTGATTAATCGTGTCATCAGAAATATCGATATTATAGCATTCATCGTCTTCAGAATTATTTTTACTCATAGATTGTTCCATATTAAATTCAACCTCATCTTTTCCTATGGTAAGAGTTATCTTTTTATTAAAAACATCAATCATGGCCCTAGCAGTGGCTAAAAATGGTCGTCCTAATATTATAGGAGTTCTAGAATTTTCGGGCATATCGAGGATAACAAAGTTAATAGGTAATTCAAATTTATCAACTTTTATTAATATATTTTCAGCTATTCCTAATGGGTATTGTATGGACCTATCAGCTAGCTCTAAGCACATCCTAGTAGGTTTTGGCTCACCAAGGCCTAATCTTTCATACAAAGAAGAGGGCATAAGACTTATACTAGCTCCTAGGTCGGCTAAAGCATTTCCAATATGTAAAATTTTAATTTGACAAGGAATAGTGAAACTCCCTGGATCTTTTTCCTTAGATGGAAGTTTGTTGAGCAATGCTGCTGAGCTTCTTTCTCCCATTGTTACAGTGCAAGCCTCTTCAAGTTTGGACTTGTTTGTAAGTAAGCTCTTCAGATATTTAGCGTATTTTGGCATTTGCACTAGGGCTTCCATAAATGGTATGCTTAGCTGCAACTGCTTGAGATTTTCCAAGAACTTCTTTTGATAGGCATCTTCTTTCTCCTTCCTTACCCTATGTGGGAAAGGTAGTGTTGATCGTTTAGGTTCAACAGAAGGTTCTTCTCTAATTACAGGTTCTGGATTAGTCTCTTTTGGTTGCTCTTGCTCAGGTGATAAAGATTCAGGGGAAATCTTGTTTGTACTGTCATCCTCGGGTGTCTCTCCGATTTGAAAGGTTGACTTTCCGCCTCTAGTTGTAATCCCTTTCAAATCTTGCTTTACCAAAAGAATCTTGTTAAGCACCGTTGACAATTGGTGCACTTCAATTGCCAATCCATTAATCATGTTGCTTTGCTCCTTTAGTAACAGCTCATGACTGCCTTTGAATTCATTAATAAAGTTTCTTGCTTCATGATGTTCTTTTTCATTTGCTTGAGCGATTTGTAGTGCAAACTCTTCCATGGTAAGGTTTCTTTGGGGTCTTCCGAACCAGTTGGGGAAAATATCGAACATTGTTCCTGAAAATTAAAGACAGGTAGATTTCAAAGTAAAAATTTCCTAGTATAAGGGTCAGAGTATTTTTCGTTCGGAAATAAGAAAAATAAAAGTTGCTGATATCTGCAGACGATGCGCCGTATCCATAAAATTGGATACGCCGTATCTTATAATCGTTAAAATTTAATCAGACTTTATTCAGAAAATAGATACGCCGCTTAGAAATTAGAATGCGCCGTATCAGTATTAAGTTATCAAAAATCGATTATACTTATTAAGATAAATGCGTCGTATTAACAAAGGTTAATGCGCCGTATTTTCGTTACGTTTCAAAATACAAGATTTTTGATTCAGAAGATGCGCCGTATCGATAAAAATCGATGCGTCGTATCCGTTTAATAATTCGAAAACTGTTTTTAATTAAAATAATAGATACGCCGTATCTGTAAAAACAGATGCGCCGTATGGCGTTAACGTTTAGAAAAATTTCTTATTAAAAACAGAATACGCCGTATCTTGGGGAAAGATGCACCGTATTCGAATTAATTAAACGCGTTGTATTTTATAAAAATTAAACGCAATTCGCCATATCTATAAAAATAGATGCGCCGTATCATTTCTATTAGCTCAGTACAACGATAACAGAATACAGAAAATACGAAAAATAAAAACAAAAATAAACACAAACGAAAATAAACAAAAATAAAAGAAAACAAATAACACACAAAACAAAAAAAATATGCAAATAATACAATGAATGCAATTAATCTAATACACAACACGGTTAGCGGTTAGAATAAAAAATTAAAAAGAAAAACCTAATTAAAATACTAATCAAATTAACAGATAATAACAATTCACTCCCCGGCAGCGGCGCCAAAAACTTGATGCGCATGTGCGTATGCTCTAATTTATACCCACGGTATGTCGTTGTGGTTTTAGCAGTATTCAAGTTTTAAATTTATATTTAGCCGACTTATCAATAACACACACACTTTAACGAGCAGTGTACCCGGTCAGTATGAATATAATGGTAAGTAGAGTGTCGATCACTAAGAGTGGAACGTATTATCTAGTTATCCTAATCAGTATTTTAATATCTTAAGTTAGCTATACAACCTAATCTAACGCAAGGGGGTTCAGCCTGAGAGACTGGCACGATTTGGTTGCAATTAAAGGTAAACTAAACTAATAGGCACGAATCAGCGAATAGCACACACGTACACAGATAAATACTCGAGACAATAAGAAGACCTGTCCTGATAGTTAAGTAGCTTGTCACTTGTTTTATTGCTAGTTTTATATGAAGTGTATGTAATTAATCCTTTCTCGTTGGCTCTAATCTTATCGGCGAGTAAACCCTTAATGATTACTTATGACTATCCTATTTATCCTTTCTTCCTACTTTTCTACAGACGATAGAATGCATAGGTGATAAAATAAATAGGCGAGGGCAGAGGCATGGCGACCCGATCAACGCTCAGCTAGACACAGAGGTTATCAATGCACTAATAAAAGTCACCAAAGACATCAACATATAAACTTTAATTAATGGGAAAGCAATATTAAGAGGAGTGCAATCTTTCCGTTGTCACATTACACAAGCCCATCAATCCTGATGAATTAAAGTTTACTAATACAATAAAACAAAACTACTTAATGAATTGAATACATGCAGGACCTTCTTACAGCTCTTGTATCTTCGTTCAAGGTGTGTCTTGTGCTGCTACTTCGTCTGAATTCGTCCTAGGGTTTCTGTCTTCTCGTACTTAGCTAAATGTCGAACTCCGAAATTCGTCTGACTTTGGGGTATTTATAGTTTCTGTCTGAGGGTTAGATGCGGCGCATTGACTTAACTTCGCGTGGGGTCCAAGATTAATATATTCAGGAATATTCGTACACCGCCAGAAGATGCGGCGTAACTCCATTCTTAGATGCGGCGCATGTCCTTTGCTGTCTTGGATAATATCTTGTGAAATCTTGATAGTGATGCGCCGTATGTAATAAGTAAGATGCGGCGTATCTGGAGCAGAATGGTCTTGATCTTGTACATTTCAGTAGACTCTTAACTTCTTGCTTGTTTTGCTCCATAATTAGTCCAAAATCGCCAAGTTTCACATAATACTTGTTTTTACCTGAGAATTACAAAAGTAAACATTAACGTATCAATTCTCACAGATAATATAATAAAACAAGTCAAATAAATAGGATAAATGATGGTAATAAAATGTACTTATTTGAGTTCATCAATTGTTATATTATATTAACTAACAACTTAAAACTTAAGTCAATAATATACAAACACATACTCTTAAAGTAACTCAATATTCATACTATGTTTATAAATGTTCGAAAAAAAAAAAAAAAAAAAAAACCTTTTATGAACGCAGGCAATTATCGGGTGAAGGTAAGGTGATGTGTGTGTTTGTTTTTTTAACTAGCTGGAAGATTAAAACACAATATACATTGTCTTATTAAATGGTTAGTCAGTATAAATTTAAAGCAACTTTTACCTATTTTGTTAATGCAACACTCTATACATATTTTAAATGCATTGAAAAGTAATCATGCCTACTTTGAAGAGAGTAACAAAATGAAATGCATGAAATGATCAAGGGTAGGCTAACATTCATGAGTAAGCTATACCACTTGCATGCTACTCAAATACATTTGCCTTAATATTAAAGAAACACAACCTAATACCATAACAAAATAAAACAACCAATAATTGGTTAAGAATCATCAATATATCGTAACAAAAATTATAAGTTCAATATTGTATATATATATTTTTTAATCCGGACTACAATTTTTAAATCATAGCTAATTATTGTATTTTTTTAAACCCGAATAACAATTTATAAATCATAAATAATACTGTAATAAGTTACCTAATACCATCCAAATAACAATTAAATGTCATGCCCTTTTATATGACATTAACAAATGTAATAAAGAGCGTGTAAATTACAAAAAGTAAAATCACAAAGCGTGCCCGCCCATTGGGCGGGCTTCGACAACTAGTATATATATATATATATATATATATATATATATATATATATATATATATATATATATATATATATATATATATATATATATATATATATATTGCTTCAAACAGTTGCCAACAGTTAGTTGTTTTTTTTTTTTTTTTTTTTTTTTTTTTTTTTTTTTTTTTAATTAGTTTGCAACGGATATATTCATTCAATTAGAAAGAAACAAAAAAAAAAGGGGGAATCCATTCGATCTCACTTTCTTGCAAATCGATCGATCGTTATTTTTTGCTACAACAAGGACGATTCAATCGATCGACTAAAAGGATCGATCCATTTGTGTTACTGCAGTAAACTGAGAACCCGTTGATGATTAAAAAACCTGATGACAAATAGTGAAACCAAATGTTGTTGCTTTGATGAACTAGAAGTAGGGCTAAGAAGACGAACTGAACTGAAACAAGTGGGCTTGTATGTGTTCGTTCGTGAACATTTAATCAAACAAACCTTACATAAATACTTAAAGAATTTCTTCGTATTCATTTCTTACACACTAAAAAAAAAAAAAGGTACATGATCAAAAGAGCATCTATTAGTCTTTAAGAATTGGAACACTAAAATGAGCTTAATCCATATTTTTCCCATTACCCTAAAAGACGATATTGGTCCTTTTTGATAAAACTAAAATGATGGACTTGGTATATGATAGTTTGTAGGCCTAAAGAATAAACATAAAAACAAATGTGGCTGCAAATCCTAAATTGTATCAGGTATTTTAGTAAATCGAGGGTTCTAAAAATTACAAAAATGAGCTTAATCCGTTTTTTTACATTACCCTGAAAGACGATCTTGGTCCTTTTTATAAAACTAAAAGTATTTAGCTAATAGTTTTTAGGCCTAAAGAATAAAGATGAAAATCGATGTGACCTCAAATCCTAAACCGTCTAAGGTATTTTAGTAAATTAGGGGGGGCCTAAAAATTTCCAAGGCCCTTGATTTTCTAAGGGACCATTATATATAAATTTGTCACTTAAATTCTCTTGCATCGTGGCCCCTGATTTTCTAAGGCACCATTATATATAAATTTGTCACTTAAATTCTCTTGCATCGTCTTTAGAAAATCAGGGGCCTTAAAAATTTGGGGGCCTAAAGCGATGGCTTTAGTAGCTTTACCCTTGAGCCACCCCTGGAATCATAGATTTTGTCTCTCTGGTTTGGTAAAGAGTGTTTGTTTAAGCTTTTACTTATTTCTGTTTCTATACTGTTTGAGGATGAATTCAGAATTTTGAAAACCATTTAGTTTAGTCGGAGAGAAATACTTTATTTTTTCAATTCATTTTGGAAAAATTAAAACCCGTTTAGTCACATTTTTTTCAATAGTTTTTTTTTTTTAAAGAAACGCGATTCTTTAAATTTTAACTAAAAAAATTGAAAACCTTATTATATCATTCTCATTTTTTTCTTTCTCATTTATTTCTCAATACGTAGTAAAATGAGACTGGATCTTTATAACATAAAACATCCAGTATTCTAACCTTAATCTCTTGTGTCATCCTCTACTGCCCGTCGTCACCGCTACTGTCGCAATCCGAGGTAATTTCTTAAAAGGAAAAATATAACTCCAATTAAACGGGTTTCAAAATTCTCAACTTTTCTCTAGAGAAGAAAAACTATTCCTTTCTTCAGAAATTTAGAAATGGAAAAACAATAAAATTTTTCAACAACTAAACACCACCAGTTATTTTGTCTTTTTTGAAAAATATTACATCGGATCACGACATTAGACAGCGACGGCGAGGATGGAAGGTGGACATTAGGGTTTGAATGGATTACTTGAACCGTAGATTGGTGAATCCCGTCTTTTGTTGTAAGAGAAAAAAAAGTGGAAAATGAAATATTGGTGTTTTCTATTTTTCTAGTTTAAAATTTAAAAAGTGAGAATTTCATATTTTTAAAAAATTGTTGGAAAAAAAGTATTATTAAACGGGTTTTTACTTTTTTCATTTTCATATGAAAAATTTTCAGAAAAAATGCGATGTTTTCACCAACTAAACATACCCTTGATTTTTTAAGATTTTTCTTTTTTGCTTATGGGACGTTTGTCTAACTTATTTTTGAGTTTATATGCGTATAAGATTTCAGTATAGGTTTTATAAACTTACTTTTCCGGAATAAAAATGTTTTTTCATACATAAAAATGAGTAATGTTCGATCTTCAAACTATTTTTTAGAACTTAAATTTTAATCTTTTATTTACATTCTTATATAAGAAAATAGTTGTCTCAACAATGTTTTCACCGAAAATTCAAAAATATGCAAGACAACATTTTATGAATGTAGTTTATAAGATAAGAGGATTTTTTTTTATTTAATTGCAACATTAATAATTTCTAAGAGTTCGTCTACAAACTATACTATATAAACACCGTATTACAACGTCTTTTTATTATTGTGTTGTTCTTGATGAAAATGAATGATTAAAAAAATTTATGTTATTGCTGAAAAAGTTTGAAATGAAAATAAGGTTGGTATAATTGTGATCTTTTATTTATTGCGTCTGTTTTAATCATCTATATTTAGTTTTTATTTTTCGTATTTTACAAATTGATTTCACTCTTGTTCCCTATCCCGCTCCCAATCCTGATACCTACCCCAACATCATAATTATAAAAGTCATTAAAATCTCTTTATTATGTACGAGTATTCGCCTATTTATATTATAAGCTTATAAACTTCAGAATAAGAAGAAAAAAAATAAGATCATAAAACATTAACCACAATCATATACACATATAAACCAAAAAATAAGCATAAACAAACATGCCATTGCCGGAAATACTTTACCATTACCTGGAATTAGGGCTGAGCATTGCAGACTCCGAAACCGACCAGACCGTGAAAACTGTCCGGACTGACACAAACCCGACCGAATCGAAGGACCAACGGTCCGGGTCTCGGTTCCAACTTTTTTCTTTTTTCGGTCTCGAGTCGGTTCGGTTTGGTCCGGTCTTACGTACAAACCGAATATTATGCCTTCGTGGACCGGACCGACCGAAGAACCAGACCGGACCAACCCGGATCGGACCGAACATATTCGGTCCAGTCTTAGGTCTGGGGTTTTGGGCTAAATTATTCTCAGTCCGGTCCGGGCTTAGCCCGATGCTCACTCCTACCTGGAATCGTTGGTCGCCATGGCCAGATTTTAAGGTGTGCAGAGTGATCAACCGCACATGGCCCCTAAATTAATGGGGCCCCATAATTATAGATACAGGGCCGATTTTAATGTTATACCAGTGAAACAATAGTCTAGAACTTACGATATTTGCGTTAAGGAAGATTTTACACTCTCATCATAGCTTTTTAGTTATATTTTTTAAGGAAAAGATTGAGAGATCTACAATTCAGGACTAATTTTTACCTAACTTATGTGTCATTAGCTTATGAGTTGTAAAGAAGTGGACTTGAATACTAAACCAATAAATTATTGCCACACATATTTAGACATAAAATTAGGTATGAATTTTAGTTTTCAAATCACTTCTCTATTTGTATGAACTCATTTGTACTATATTTAAAAATAGAAAGCACCGATACGGAATATCAGGATAAGTTTGATGATTTGTTAAGCAAGGTAGATATAAGTGAGGACCATTCAATCAGTTTTTACTTGGGTCGGTTGCCAACTAAATTGGAAATGGGGGTAAGAGTGTTCAAGCCAAAGACCTTAGCTGATGCTTATTGTTTGACTAGTCTACAAGAGGCTACCTTGAATATCATTAAGAAGAAAAATAGGGGGCCAATTGGACTGGTAGCAATAGATTTGGGAGTAGTAGTGGTGTTAGTAGTAACACTGATAAGCCATTATTAGCTTTGCCAAACACAAATAAGAATTGGAACAATAGGTCAAACGCTGGTCCACCTAGGAAACACTTGACTCAAAAAGAATATGAGGAGAAGAGAGCAAAAAACTTTGTGTTTCTAATGTGATAAGAAATTTGTTCCAGGACACAAATGTGAAGGTCAGATGTTTACCTTGATTGTACGTGTTCTAAAGTTATTGAAAAAGTCTTCCTTAAAATATTTAATGACGACAAAATAGGGACGACATGTCATCCCTAAATCACTTATGGACGACTTTTTTTTTTTTTTTTTTTTTTTTTTTTTTTTTTTTTTTTTTTTAATTTAGGGACGACGTTATTGTTCCTAAAAGCCCTAAATCTTGTAGTGTTATTTTGAAAGGAGTTTACATTATAATCAAATAAAACGTATAGTTTTATATAATTGGCGCATACAAACTTTTGGGAGGGAAATTTTCTTCTGTAACTCCTTATATAATTATAAGTCAAGAGGGGATAATGATCTCGATCATTTAAACATAAACCGACAGTCCTTGTTTACATAGGTTAGGTTAAGTATTTAAGAAGAAAAAAACACAAGGACCACCATTATAGATTGAGTCGAACTTGTATACGAGTTTAGCTAGTTTTGAGGTATGATTCATGTTGGGAACACGTTTAAATATAAATCAAGTCTTGGTCATAGTCATTGTATTTAGGTTGCACGAATTGGGTTCTAGGTTAGTATTAAAGCCCACGGCTCATAAGGAGCCCATGGGCCGTGTGGCCATGTGAATTGTTTCTAGAACTTCTCATGCATATGTCGCCCTAGATTTCTTCTATAAATAGAAGACATATGCATGCATTCTTATTGTTGGTTTATTTTCACATTGTACCGAAACTCTTGTCCATTGTTTATGTGACTGAATCATCCGTCTCTTATTCTCTTCTACTCATTTCTCTCTCGTTATTTATTATCTATTCGATCTATAGTTATTGTTTAAGTAGTTGTACGTGAAGTTAGATCTTGTGTTAAAGCTAGAATAGGACCTAACAAGTGGTATCATTCGCTAGAAGATAATTAGTTGTGTGTTTTTGAGTAGTTTACATCGTTATTTTCATTTATACGTTTGGTTTAGTAGTTTACGATTGGTTTTTGTGGTTATTTGCGACAAAAAGTCTCATTTCTTTCACTAATCTTCGCACTTGTAAAGTGAAAAGATCATTATAGTGAGTAGAGATCAGATTCATAGTCGAAAGTTTAGTTCTTGTTCGAGATTTAGTAGATTTACACTAGTTTTTCATTCGTTGCTTATTATCGAAATTCACCAACTTTTGGTTTAGACGTTAAAGGTTGAAACTTTCTTAATATTTACGTGTTATTAAACGTTTTGAACCAAAAAATTCGGTTAAAACATCGTTTTATAGACGTAAAAGTGATTTGCAAAAGTTAGCGTTTTATCGAAATTGGTGAAAAAGAGGGTTTATCGAAATTGTCATTGCTAGGGTTTATCGAAATTGTCAGCAAGGGTTTATCGAAATTCAGCAGCTTAAGGGTTTATCGAAATTGGCGTTCAGTATTTTCCTTGCTTGTATAAGTTTGTGAAAATACTTCGACTTGGAGGCAAATCTCATATCTTGTATAAGATATTGAGAAAATTATAGGAATTGTAATTTCGATAAGCTATCGAAATTGCTAGTTCTATCGAAATTGCTGAAGTTATCGAAATTGCTGAAGTTATCGAAATTCAGAAGTTATCGAAATTCAGAACCTTATCGAAATTGGCAAGTGTGAACAGTGTTATCGAAATTGGAAACAGTGTTATCGAAATTGGAACTTTGAACAGTATTCTATAGGAATTGAACAAGAACACCACTTAACCAAAACCAAACTTCACAACTCATAACACACATCTCAATTGTCTACAAGATCCACAAAAACACAAGAATGTCTCAACCACCAAATTACAACTACTTTTACAATCAGCAACAACAGTATCAACAACAACAATATCATCAGCAACAACAATTTCATCAACCACAATATCCTCAACAACAAGCTTTCGTGCAACAACATCAATTTTTCCCTCAACAACAAGTCCCTCAGCAACAAATCATTCATCAACAACCAATGCAGACTTACCAACTCCCACCAAAACAACCTCACTGGTTTGACCAAATGTGCGAAGCAATCAGCAGTCAACAATCCAGACATGAAGCATGATCTTTGGATACACCTCCAATGCTAACACCAGGGAACTATGTACAATGGTCAAGTCAATTTCTTCGGTTTATCGAACTCAAGAAACCCCATGGAAAGTACTTGAAGAAGGTAATCATTGAAGGACCTTATCCAGTACCTACCATAATGGTTCCTGGCGATCCCACTGCCATTCCTCCAAGAGAAGCAACTGTTACCCCTATTCCTGTTGCTCAACTCACAACAGAACAAGTCCTTCAGCAAGAAGCAAATGAACTTGCCATGTCTTACATACTTCAAGGAATTCCAAATCCCATCTTTTGAAGTATCGATGCACAAAAGACTGCAAAAGACATGTGAGAACATGTACATATTCTCATGGAAGGAACAAAGTTAAACCATGAGGACATGGAATCTAAGCTCTATTTGGAATACACCATGTTTATGATTGAAGCCGGTGAATCCTTAGAGTCTTACTACCATAGGTTTACAAATATCATCAATGACTTGGACCGTCACAACATCGTACTACCAAGGATTGCTGTGAATACTAAGTTCCTGAGTTGTCTCGGACCTGATTGGCAAAAGTATGTGACTTTCGTTCGACAAGCCAAGAATCTACACAACGCCTCATATGGGTTGCTGTATGATTATTTGTAACATCACCAATCAGAAGTTGACAAAGACAGAGCAGCTCGTGGAGGTTACTCACCATCATCAACTCCAAATTCACTTGCTTTGATTGCTCAGTCTCACTTTGCACCACAACCAAACCAGAGTTTTGTCCAAACACAACATCAATCTTCTTATCCCTCACAGACTTCAAACCAAATCGTTCCATACGAAGCATCACCGCAACAACCTGATAATCAACTGGTTTCATATGACAATACCGATTGTATGTTCTACTCAAATGACAACAACGATGAAGACAATGCTTTCAACTCGTTGAACGAAGGATTTGCCTTGATTGCCAGAGCTTTTAGCAAATTTTCAAAAAAATCCAACAATCGTCTTAGGTCTTCATCTAACACACGGAATCAGGCAGTTGTTCATGATGGCAGGGTTGAAATTCAAAACAGATCTTCTGGGAGATATGGTTCAGGTAGTTATATGGGAAATTCAGGTGGACAGAGGTTTAACTCAGCTGGGAATAGTCGGAATAACGTTGGTAACACTCAGAGGAGGGCAGAAATTGTTGAGACAGGGAATACTGGGATTGGAAACACCATGGTCAAATGCTATAATTGTGGAGGAAAAGGTCATCTAGCCAATGCTTGCCCAAAGCCAAGAACCAGAGGCAGTGTTTATCACAAAGTGGCTCTTCTTCTGGCTATGAAAGATGAAGCTGGTGGCACTTTGACTGAGAAGGAGCACAACTTTATGGCCAATGCATACTCGGACGATGACATGGAAGATCTGGAGGCAAATGGAGCTGTAATGTTGATGGCTAACATGTAAGAAATGCATATGGGTGAAACAGGCCCGGTTTATGATACCGACGACTTGTCTCAGGTACCTGAATCTGAATGTCTCATTCATGAAATTGTATCACCCTCTGCATCTGCATCTACTGAAGAAAATGTTGGTCAAAATGATTCATCGTTATCCTCTCAAGACGATGACCAAATAAACACCGTAGTTACATTTGATGAAGATCAAATTAACCCCGTTGTTTCATTTGATGATCCTCTGGATGATGATAACAATGATCACATTGAACAAGATGATCTTTTGCATGATATAGATCCAGAGCTCATGACCTTGCTTTTGACCACCCAAACACAATTAGATGCACAAAAATCCCAAATTGATAAGTGCAATGAAATAAATAGAAATCTGAAAGCAAAAGTTGCATTGTTAACCAAGGATCTTGAGTGCTACAAACTTCAACTTTCAAATTATGAAAATAAAGAAAAACGGGAGAAAAGCTTTAAGGTTGCATTCCAACAATCATATGTGAAAACAAAAGATTTAGAACATCAAGTACGTGAGTTAACCGTTTCCAAAAATGAATTACTTTCTCCAAAAGAACAAGAAAGATTAGATTTTCAAAAACAAGTTGACATCTTACACTCTGAACTTTCTAAAACAAAAACAGAGTTGTCAACCTGTAAAGATGATCTTCTTGAACAAAAACAAGTTTCAAGGAAACGAGTTGATTCTTACCTTGAGGAAATTGTTGCGTTGGAATCCAAACTTAAAGAATTTCAAAACGTTGTGTATAAAACTGGTGAATCTGTAACCACCATTCAAAAATTAACTGTCAAACTAAATCCCCAAGGATATGGCTTTTCAATTAGGAGTGACCAACCAAGTTTTTTACATAAAGCACTCAAGGAAAATCCAAATTTATACAGTGCAGAGCATTTATTTGATGATTCTTTCATGCGTGTTGTTGTGTATAATAATAAAGAGGAAATGGAACAAGAGGACGAGAGTCGATCTAAAATGAGTAATGTCCACTTTAATAAACCTTATGACTACTCAAAAGTCCCTCATATTAGTGACACTTTTGTACCTCAAAAAGATAAATCAGAACAACCATGGTCTTTAATTGAAAAGAATGAAACTTCTGAAGTTGTTCCAGTGACCAAAGTAGTACAAGTTAATGGCCCTTTACCAAATCCGGGTGTTATTGCACCAATGCCAAAACAATGTCGTGTCCTTAGATATTTTAATACATTCATGGAAGACATAAAACTTTTGGAAGATGCAATTGAACGAAACTCAGAAATCAAAGTCTCTACTTTTCTTTCTCCCTATGAGAAAGAAAAGAGAGAAGTTTTTCAAAAGGAACTTTTGCCACACGTTCAACACCTGCGACTTTGTGCTACACATTGGGAACAAGAACTTCAAACAGAGGTTGCGTCCATGATGAACATTTTCGAAGCAAATGAAAACAAGATTCTAAAAAAAATTGTCAAAACAAAGCTTTGTAAAACGAAGCAGACCGACTCTTGGAGAATGTTCTATGTTCTGATGTGATATCTGTGATTATGAATTCCATTAATCTGTCATGTAATGAAATGCTTGTTGATGACCATACTGTTGATACTGAGATGTTGCAACTTGAGATTAATAATCTGAAACGAGAAAATGAGAGACTTCAAAAAGTCAATGATGATGTGGAAACCAAATTTTCAGAAGAAATTTTCCAACTCAACAAAAAACTGCAATGGTGTCAAACTCAGATTCTTAACTTTGAGTTAAAATTACAAAGCCAAAAAGAGTCATTGTCCTTTCAAAACAGCCATACTTTCAAAGTTCAAAATATTGAAAAAGAAAATGCTGTTTTAAAACATCAAATTTCTGAATATGAAAAGGACATTGATGAAGTTTACAAAAACAGAAATGACACTGTTCGTTTAAACAGAGAATTGGATTCAAAAATTCAAAAACAAAAACACATCATCATTGAGTTGAAAGAGAAACTAAAAGTACTTGAAAAAGGGAAATTTGTACAAAAGAATGTGATTGCACCAGGCATGTATCTAGTAGATGAGACACCTAAGAAAGCATCTCCACAGACCTCTAATGTGCATGCTTCAACTTCTACAGGACTAGGCACCCCTCCTAAGGTTAGCAGATCCAAGACCAAAAAGAGTAACAAGAAGACTAGTATCTGGAAACCTAAGAGCAGCTTACCTAAAGTTCAAGAAGTAGAAGTTCACACTAGGAATCTGAATAAGACGCATGTTATGTCTAAAGTAGAATCAAGCTTTAAAACATGTAATTCTAATGATGATGTAACGAATGCTAAAACTATGAATGTTTTGAATGATGTTATGGTTGATGCTTATTGTGTATTTTGTCGTAAAAGTATCTTGTCTGGTAATCATCAAAAATGTGTTGCAAAAACCCTTTTGTCTCGTACAAAGAAACATACTAATGGCATTTCCTCTAGGCTCACTACCGCTGCTAAGTCCATTTTAGGAAAACCGCCAAAAGTAGTTTCTAAGACCACCGTTGACAAGACCATAGTTGCACCCAGAACAATCCAATCACCAAGTGCATTCACTAGGAAGAAAGCAGAATCTAGTTGGACATGGTAGTGTTGGCTACAGCATAAACCTAGTTTTACTTGGGTACCAAAGATGCTTAAAAACTGTGTTACTTACCCAACAGGATCCACCGTTACTAACTTTCCATCTGTGTCATCTTCTTGTGATGCAGGTGATTCAAATCGTCCTTTGGATTGTTGATAGCGGGTGTTCCTGACACATGACTGGCAACTTAAAACTTCTAGTAAATTTTGTCGCAAAGTTCATAGGAACTGTCAGGTTCGGGAATGATCATTTCGCCGCTATAATGGGATATGGTGACTATGTCAACGGGAACATCGAAATCAGCCGTGTATACTACGTTGAAGGCCTTGGACATAACCTTTTCTCCGTAGGGCAGTTTTGTGATGGGGACTTGGAAGTTGCATTTAGGGAGAAAACCTACTTTGTTCGAGACCTAAAAGGAAACGACCTTATGACAGGAAAACGCGGAACGAGTCTTTACACCATTTCCTTGTCAGACATGACCGCATCTTCTCCAATTTGCTTACTCTCCAAGGCTCACTATACAAAAGCATGGCTATGGCATAAACGTTTGTCTCACTTGAATTTCAAAACAATGACCGAGCTTGCTCGTCATAAGTTAGTAGACGGTCTTCCAAGATTCCGATATGCCAAAGATCACCTTTGCTCAGCATGTGAACAAGGGAAGAGTACTCGTGCTCATTTTCCTCCTAAAACCGAGCAAAGTACGGATCATGTACTCCAACTTCTCCATATGGATCTTTGTGGCCCAATGCGTGTTCAGACAATCAATGGGAAGTGATATATATTGGTAATCGTAGATGATTTTTTCGAGATGGACTTGGGTCTACTTTCTTCACACCAAAGATCAAGCTCCTTCGATGATCATCACCTTTCTCACCAAAATTCAGGTTCAGCTCCGCAACACCGTCAGGAAAGTTAGAACAGAAAACGGAACCGAATTTAAGAATCACACCCTTCGGGAGTATTTTGAGAAAGTAGGAATTGAACACCAAACATCAATTGCAAGCAGCCCAGAACAGAACGGAGTGGTCGAAAGAAGAAACAGAACGTTAGTGGAAGCCGCAAGAACGATGTTGATAAATGCTCAATTACCGGATTACCTCTGGGCTGAAGCTGTCTCCACCGCCTGCTACACCCAAAACCGCTGTATGATCACCAAAAGGCATAACAAAACCCCATATGAACTTGTTCACAGAAGAAAACCAAACATAAATTACTTTTATGTATTTGGGGCCCTCTGTTACCCAAATAATGATCGTGATGACCTTGGAAAGTTGAAAGCCAAAGCTGATATTGGGATTTTTGTTGGCTACTGTGAAAATTTGTAAGGATTTCGTATATGGAACCGTTGAACCCGAGAAATTCAAGAGACCATACACGCTCATTTTGATGAACTTACGGACATGGCTTCTGAGCAAAACAACTTAGGACCCGATTCTAACCGTCTGAACTTGTAACATATTCATAGCATTAAAACACACGTATGGTTGTGGATTTGGCCGATTATGTTAATGAGAGAAAGAGAGATGAAGTTGGGAACTCTAGAGAGAGAAAGTGAAGTAGTATTATGTGTGAAATCATAAGAATTTCCAACCCTCTTCCTAGGTGGAGAGGAGTAATTCAAGTCTTGGTCATAGTCATTGTATTTAGGTTGCACGAATTGGGTTCTAGGTTAGTATTAAAGCCCACGGCTCATAAGGAGCCCATGGGCCGTGTGGCCATGTGAATTGTTTCTAGAACTTCTCATGCATATGTCACCCTAGATTTCTTCTATAAATAGAAGACATATGCATGCATTCTTATTGTTGGTTTATTTTCACATTGTACCGGAACTCTTGTCCATTGTTTATGTGAATGAATCATCCGTCTCTTATTCTCTTCTACTCATTTCTCTCTCGTTATTTATTATCTATTCGATCTATAGTTATTGTTTAAGTAGTTGTACGTGAAGTTAGATCTTGTGTTAAAGCTAGAATAGGACCTAACAATTCCTAAGAAAAAAAAATCAAAATTCTTTGTGTTTTTCAATTAGTGTTCTTATGATTAATAGTTGTTGATTTCTATTTTAGGTTGATTTAGTAAGCGGTTTAGATATATAACAATTCATAGAGATGGAATGATAAGATATGTTGCATGAAGTACTTGATATAATAGCACAAAAATATATCACTTGCTACGAAGATTATCCGAGTTTTGTAGGCATGTGTAAGTCTTGGCATTCAGCAGCCGTACAACAAGGTTCAATATACCACACGCTACTACTTGAATGGACCTTCCTCGAGTTTACCATTACTAATGCTAGCAAAGAGAAGTGAAGATACTGAGTTTCATGAATTGTTCCTCCATTCAAACAAGAGCATCCGAAAAATACGTTTGCCTCAAATCTATGCATGTCTGCATGCGGGTGGCTTGAAACCGTGGGAAACGATTATGTTGCACAACTCATAAATCCATTTTCTTGTTAAACCATCAATAATTAAATCTTAAAATAAAAAGGAAATACAATAGTATAACTTTCTATTTATGGTAAGATATAGTGACTAGAAACAGAAGAGAGGAGCCTGAGTACGTATTAATAGAAAATAATGGTTGCTTCAACACCTCATCAAGCAAGCATTATATCAACAACACAGAGCTGCCAGACTGCAAAAGATGATCAATTTATGATCACATGTGAAGCTTTTGAGACCCTTTAATTTTTAGTTCTATGAACGAAATGAACCCCTGATGAGGATTTAAAACGTTCGTTATTAGGGGGTCATTTAGACTCTAAACTCGCATATATTTGATCAATTATTTCCCTAAATCGTTTCTTTTCAAGTTTTAGGTCATTTGGAAGCAAAAAGACGGAAACGAGCATGATTTTGGCTTATTTGGACAAGAAAACGAAGAAAACGACCAAGTCACGAATTCGTCAGAAAAAGGAGTCCTGACGGCGTCACAAGCTACAACGTGACGCCGTCACTTGTATTTCGACATGAAGATTTGATGCAAATTTTACAAGTGACGGTTCAGATAAATATGATGGTCTAAGAGCTGACGGCGTCACCACCAAAGGAACAGCAGCTGACGGTGTCACAAGTTATAAGGCGACAGCGTCACAATGGTGACACAGCTAAGGACGAAACCCTAATGACGGCGGGCTGACAGCGTTATAACCATAACGTGACGCCGTCACAAGTGAAAAACTATATATATTTTCGTGTGTTTTCCATTATTCGTGTAACATCTTGGAGAGGTAAACCCTAGGACGAATTTCAGAGTTTTGTAAGGCTTTTTTGGGCCACCAAACCTATGTTTTATTGAAGATAAGTCATTCCTCTTTAATCATTCAATATGTCTATGTATTGTTTGATTATATGTGTTTCTTCTCTTCTCTTTAACATGCTCGGCAAAATTAATTAGTGTTTGCTTAGATTTGAATGAAACATAGTTATTGATTATTGATTGTCGTCTCTTGTTTAATTGGTTGTCTCGCGTTAGGAGTAGGAAAAATGGCTTATTCTTTAATGTATTAGCTTGTACATCCGACTGAACGCTTTCTTCACTAGAGTGCACTAGTTGTTTATTTTCGTTTTATTTATTGCATGAATTGCGGCTTGTTGATATTAAGAGTCTTAATGACCTTAGGATTCTTAAAGGAGACTTGTACATTCATAGAGTTAGGGAATTCGGCACCACCCTATAACCAGTATTAAGGAATACAACGCGCCAATTAAAATAAGGACGTGACAGTTCGACTAATCAATAAGAGATAACTATGGAGTAAGGATAATTTAAGTGAACACCTTTATCTATCATAAGAGTTACCACAATTTATTTTCCTCATTATTAGTTTAATTTAGTTTTTATGAGTTTAATTATTAGTTTTAAAAACCCATTCTACAAACCCTGAGATATTTTAATTTGCTTTCAAAAAAAATATATAAAAATACAAAAAGAATCATCCTTCACCTCTAGACCTAATTCGTAATATACTTCGGCCTTCACAACACTATTCCCCTAGAGAACGATCGATCCCCCGTGTCTTACCTATACTACACTACAACGGTTAGGTACACTGCCTAGGAGGATTGTAAAACTTCTTTGCGTTTACAATATCCGCATCAACTCCCTCAATAATTTACTATTTTAATCAGTCAAAAATATTTATTTTTAAAAAATGACATAAGAAGGAGTATCATTTTAGTCAAAACAAGTCCATAACCTATGACCCAAGATGTCCTTGACATCATGTATGACATTACATGAACCATGGATCATAACCCATAAACCAAAACCCAGAAATGTAACCCAAAATCCGTGTTGATACCAGATAGCCGGATCCCTTGGTTTACACTTGCCGGATCCCTGGGGGAAGGGATTCGGTGGAACCGGGTGAACAATGCTCACATTTCCTAGAAGTAGTGAGCCATTTCTCTCTTATCCCTCACCCCTTTTAGACATCTTCTCTCTATGTTCTAAATTCTCTAACCTCAGATCCAAGGATCTTTCTTTGTGATTTTCTAGGTTCCTTCTAAAAGGCGAGATCACGACCTCTCGAAGACTTGCAAGCTCGTGATATGAATTGCTAGGATTCTTCTCTTCCAATATCACAGAAGTGCATCTTGTTCTTTCTTCTTCTCAAAGGGTGTTGTAGATATGTTGAGTCGTTAGGTGTAAAAAGGACGTTGGTTCCTTTAGTTGTGTTGTGCTAGTTTTGTTGGTTTGGTCCGCCGTGCTAAGGACTCGGTATCTAGCCTTGTACCGGATAAAGTGTAGGCGACGAAGGTTTGGCTCTACCTCGTGAAAGAGCTCGGTATTTAGCTTTGTACCGGATAAAGTGTAAGCGACGTTGTGAAGGCTTCTCCGCCGGTGAAAGGAGTTAGTCTTGTGTAGTGTTTACAGAACTCTCGAGTTGGGTACTCGGGGAGTGGAGTAGGGCAAAGAAGGTGTCCTTGTAGCCGAACCACTATAAATACTTGTGTTGTGGTTGTGTCTCTCTATCTCTATCTCATAGTTTAGTTTTATATGCTTCTCTACTATCAATATCCAACACATCAAAACTAGATTGACATAAGTCGATCTATAAGTTTTAAAACGAAGTTTTAATTGGTAAAACTATTCAACCTCCCCCCCTTCTAGTTTTCTACAGCTAAGACTATTTGCTTGTTTATTTTTATTTTTCACCATTTATGTGCATCCCATGTCTTATCCTACCTTTTAGTCATGAACCATACTTAGGTGAGGGAGTGAGCAGTCATTGGTGTCTTGGCCATGGATTTGGTCATGTATCGATTGTCTTTGTCACCTTCGCCGTAGTATGCTAGTAATGAAAAATCACCCCTAGCCTTATATTTATTCACCCAACATTGCCTTTAAGGATTGTCTTGACCTTAGCTCCAGTGGTGGAGATTTGTGTAACTGCCAAGCCTATGATAGAATACATGCTACGACCGTGCAATGAGTGACCACCCCGAAATTGACACTTAGAATAGAGAGAGTATGAGTGTTTTGCTCCCATTTCGTAAGGTGTTCAGCTTTGATAAATTCTAGCATAGGAATTTTTTAAACTCATATTTTTCAAGTCTTTTGGTAGATATCTTTTTAAGAATGATTCTAATAAGATCTACTTGAGGGCAAGTAGAGTTCAAGTGGGGGGATATTTGATAACATCAAATATTCCTGATATTTAGTGTCAATTTCCCCCTAATATGCTCATCATTTGTGTCATTTTACTTGAATATATACTCTTATTCGCTTATATTTCATTTTCAGGTTACTTATGAGCATTGGAACGAAGAGACGCGGATTTGGAAGGTTATTAATGCAAATACACAAAAAAGTATGCTAACCGGACAAGAGTTACGGCGTAAATCCATACTCTACTTATGCCGTAACTAGGATTAACAATTGAAGACCAAAGTCAACGCTGATCAAGGTTACGACGTAACTCCTAAATAAGTTACGCCGTAAATATCTTTCGAAGACTTAGAAGAATTTTGTGGTCCAAGAAGTTACGACGTAACCATTTGCAATGTTACGGCGTAAATCAGTTAACGAAAGTTCTACGTTCGTAACCTATCTCTAGGTTACGCTGTAATATCATCACTGAGGATAAGATCGTCCTAGATCCAAAGGTTACGGCGTAACTAACTGTTGATGCAAATAATGTTCTAAAAACGTTATTTCTATCTTTCGATAACTTCACGTTTTGAGGATGACAAAATATGAAAACACGTTGCGTTAAAATTAACGAAAACAAGTTTTTAATCGGAAGATCCCGTTTCTACACAAATCACTCTAGAACAAATTTACAACTAAACTAATGATCAAAGAAGTGAATTTGAGTTTTAGACATCACATTTTTATGTGACAAAACATTTCTTTCAAAAATATACTTTACAAATTATTTTTGAATAATTAAGAAATGTTTTAATGGAAAAATAAGTTTAAAATACATAACAACTATTTCCCCCCCCCAAAATCAGCTCCAAACTTCCCCAAATAAGTTTTCACCAGAAAAGACAAAATGCGGAGCGTCTTTGTCTGACACGGCTCCACGGTTCCACTAAATTTAGTGGAGCCGTGTGTGATTTAGTGGAGCCGTCCCTCTGTAACGGCCAGATTTTTTCTGCCTATAAATACCAGCCCACTTCACAGATTTTGGGTATCCTTTCACACATTCTGAGTTTGATACTCTCTTCACATCTTTTCTTTTTGATCATTTAGTTAGGTTTTCTTTTGTTCAAGAGTGATCCAATCATTCATTCAAGTGATCCTCTTCATTCCTCTTCAATTGCAAGAGAAGAACTCAAGGTATCCAAGAAGATACAAGAGTTGTAGTTTTAGTTAGGGGTCTTGTAACATTTGTTACACACTTGTTGTATCATAGCATACTTCAAGATCATTTTTCTTTTGTGAGAGAGTGAGTGAAGATCATTGTGATCTTATAAGAGATATTGATTATCTCTTGAAGCCATTGGGCTAGTGTGATTGATCAAGTTGATCAAAGGTAGATAGAATAGGTTGAGTGAAGTGAGAGTTGATCATTGTGATCGTGTCGAGATCTTGGAGATCTCTTGAAGCCATTGGGCTTGTGTGATTGATCAAGTGGATCATAGGTAGATCGGGTAGATCGAGTCTTGTGTGAAGTAGTAAAGGATCAAGTGGATCGTGGTAGATTGGTGCTAGCTAAGATTAGCACTCGACCTCAAGCTTAGTGTCAGAAATAGGATAAGCGACGTGTACGGTTTTCTCCGCCTAAAGGGAGGTTGTTGACATAGTGCTTGAAACTCTCGAGTGTGGTACTCGGGGAGTGGAGTAGGGCAAAGAAGTGCTTCGTCGCCGAACCACTATAAATCCTTTTGTCCCGGTTTGATCTTTCCATCTCTTCTCTTTACTTTTATTACTTATATTAGTTAGTTTAGTGTAGTGTTCATATTGGTGTTGATTGGTTACACATAAGAATCGAATCAAAGGTTTCCAATAGTAAAGTTTTTAAGAAGTTTTAAAAGAACTAAAAGAACTTAAAAACCGGTAAAACTATTCAACCCCCCTTCTAGTTTTTCACAATTGGTATCAGAAGCCACGCCAGTCAAGATTTTAAAGTAAATTGTATTTTAAAACTTGAATCGATCAATGGATTCCGACAAATATCTAGAAGGGCAATCTATGCAAAGACCACCGCTTTTCGAAACCGATTGTTTTATTTATTGGAAAACAAGATTCGAAATGTATGTGAAATCAAAAGACATTGATCTTTGGCATGTTATTACCGAGGGTGACTTTCAACCAATTCAAATGAATCCGGTAACTAAAAAGGATGAAATAGTTTCTTATGATAAACAAAGTGATGAACTTAAAAGGAAATTAGCCAAAAATAATGAGGCTAAAATGATGATTTACAATGCTTTGCCTAAAAAGGAATTTGAAAGAATTTTTATGTGTAATACGACAAAAGATATTTGGAAAACTTTGTTAGTCACTCACCAAGGTAATAACCAAGTCAAAGAGAACAAGATAGATCTTCTTGTTCAACAATATGAACAATTTTCCATTTCGGAAGATGAGTCAATAGATAATACTTTTGCTAGATTTAATACTATTATCACTGGTCTTAAAGCTCTTGATGAAGGTTACTCTAGCAAGAATTATGTTAGGAAGTTTCTTAGGGATCTACATCCTAAATGGAGAGTAAAGGTCACCGCCATAGAAGAGTCAAAGGACTTGGAGACATTATTACTCGATGAACTAATAAGAAACTTGAAAGTTCACGAGATGATAATCAAGAAGGACTCCGATATAGTCAAAGGCAAAAGCGAATGAGTTAGATCTCTAGCACTGAAAGCCAAGAAGGAGTCTAGTGATGAGGAATGTTCAAGTTCCCATAGTGAAGATGAAGAGTATGCAGTAGCCGTTAGAAACTTTAGAAAGTTCTTTAGGAGGAAAGGTAGATTTCCTAGACAACCTCGCGATGAAAAGAGGTCATTCCAAAAGAACCAAGATGATAGGAAAGGGACAAGTGATAGGAAATGCTTTAGATGCAGAGATCCTAATCACCTCATAGGAGAATGTCCCAAACCACCGAAAACCAACAACCAACGAGCTTTCATAGGAGGCTCTTGGAGTGATAGCGGTGAAGAAGAAGAGAAGAAGCCCAACGATGAAACATGCCTAATGGCTTAAGCTTCTAATGAGGTACATTCCGACTCTTCTTATTATAGTGATGATAATTCGTTAATAGATGACAATAGATTGCATGACGAATATAATAAACTATGCGAGGTTAGTTCTAAAATTTTAGGTAGAAACAGAAAACTAAAATTAAAATTGCAAGAACTTGAAGTGCTAATTCTAGAACTAAAGGATCAAGTCAAAAGACTTGAGAAAAATAAAGAAGTAGACTTAGGATGTAGGTCATGCATAAGTCTTCAAGTAGAAAATGAGAAACTCAAAGAAAATGCTTTGAGAATCATTAAGTTCGAAGAAGGAACAAAAGTACTTAATGATATGCTTGAAAACATTAGGTATAATGAACATGACCATGCGGGTTTAGGATTTGACCCAAATCAGGCTTCAACAAGTAGTACTAAACAATTAAAATTTGTAAAGCCTGAAGTGTCTGAGTCTGAAGGAGACGGCACCACTAAAGGTACGGACGGTACCATTAAATTTAATGGTACCGTGGTACCATCTGGTGCTGAAGTCAGATCAGAGTCAATTTTGAAAAATAACTTAAGTCCTAAACTAAGTCACATAGTTGTAAATGGTACTAAAGTAACTATTGCTAGCATAGAGGAAGTCAAAAGCTTTTGTAAACCCTTGTCAACTCCCGGACTTGGATTTGTAAAGCCCAACACTAGGTCAAAGACTCCTTCACCTAGAAAAACAAATTCTCCCAAACCTCGGTCAAGAACTCCTCTACCGAGAGGTAACTTTAGAAGACAAAGTTATCCAAGTAACTTTCCCGTAACTTGGAATGACAGTCAATCACAAGGTTACTTACCATGGGAAATGTGTCCTCCATTCTCACATCCTAAACAATTGCAACAAATGTGTAAGATGTTTGCCACTAACAACTTTGGACCCATGAGATATTGGGGACCAAATATTTGAGCTTCTGTTTTGCTAGATAAACATGATTGTAAATAAACTTGAGGTCCAACAAATGGAGTGTGATTAGTGATTACACTAATCTGGTGATGAAAAGTCAAGTCGTGTGTCATATGCCTAGCTTTCAACAAAGGTAGTCTAGTCTTCAAAGTTTTAAGGGCAACACCTCAGGCTCAAGTACGCTTTCTTAAAACACCATTTGTTGGTAGAAATGCTAAGCATGTGGTGTCATTAGAATCTAACATAGTAGGAACTATGAAAAAGAAACGAAATTCATTTCTCATCATGACTCAAATATTTGTCAAAGACTATTATGAAAAACTCAACTTGTCCAGAAATGTACAATGATCGCTCAAAGATCATGCGTGACAAGTTTGAGATGAGCAATGATGAGTGAATCAAGTTTCTTCCCTAGCCCGTATATAATACTACTTGAAGAAAGTATCCTCATAAACCTAAGTATACTATATATGTATAAGATACTTAGCTTAGAAAAATCTTAATTCATTTTAACGCCCATATCCACAAAAACGAATCTCACAAGAGACGATGAAGGTGAGTGCGCGGATAGTACTAGGTTAGGGGCATGATAGGTAATTTAATTTACCTAACGGCAAGTAGGCCCGACATCATGTCTAGTGTCTGGCTCTGTGCCCGCTTATAAGAAGGATCTTAAAACTTCTTAACTTAAAGCGTTTGATGTATCTTCCGATGCATTAATGGCACTACACACTTGAGATTATGATATCTCGAGGAGATTGGTGTAGAAACTGTTGTCTATACCAACTCTGATAATGCGGGAGATAATGTGGATTGATAAAGAGAGAGTGATGTTTGTACCCTCATAGGTTGTTGTCAAACTTCTTGGTTCTCCAAGAAACAAACCACTCTTGCTATCTCCACAACCGAAGCCGAATACGTAAGCGCCGGAAAGGCATGACAACAAGCACTATGGATGAGACAACCTCTAATCAAATGAGACGTCCATCTCAACAACACTCCTGTGAAGAGTGATAGCCGAGGTGCAAATAGACTTGACCGAGAACCCCGTGGATTGCTCATGTACGAAGCTTATCGAAGTACGTCATCTCCTCCGTCACGATGATGTCAAAAGAGAAATCCTTTCTTGGAAAAGCTTCCCTTAAAGGACAACATCATCGATATTCTAACCAATACGTTCTCCACACCCCTCTTATGACTATTTGAATATTTCTTCGGAAATATTGAAGTCATCTCCCTCATTCATCTCATGACTTCTAAATATTTCACTGGAAATATTAAGTCATTCCTTACGTCTCGTCATGTGACCTTTTAATATTTCACTGGAAATATTGAAGTCATTTCTCTCGTCTCGCATCATAACTCTATGAGTCATTCGTCTAATTCCGCTCATGACTAATTAAATATTTCATTGGAAATATTGTAGTCATTCTCTAAATCTCAACTCTTGACTTCTACTTATTTCACGGGAAATATTAAAAGTCAATCCTCATTTTCCTCCAATGACAACTTAGGCATTTCCTTGGAAATACTAAGGTCATTCCTTGTCATCTCGCCTAATCGTTTTCGTCAAAGAGTTTATTAGGTATAAACTTTTTCCTCGCGTCGAAAAGTCCCACTAAATCAGCGCGACTTATTCGTCAAAAATCAAAATGGGACGAAATTTCATCCCATCAGATCACGGCTCCACTAAAGGTGGCACGACACCGTTAAATTTAACGGTACCGTGGAACCGTGTATCTGATACATCCCGTATTTTAGTCCCCTTTTTCCCACATTACGAAATTCAAACCTTCCCAACTTCTGCAACTACTGTCAAAACCAAACCTCACACTCCAAAATTCAATTACACCCCTTCAAGATCATATTCAAGACATTGATTTTCAAGATTATCCATCACTTTCACCCTTTCAACATAAATTGTAAGTTATCTTACTTTAATTTTCTTCAATTTTGAGTCTAGGGTTTGATCATACATGAAAATTGAATTGGGGCTTTTCAATTTTTGAGTCTTTATACTAAGATTAGACAATATGTGATTCCTGTTACATAGGATTTTAATAAACCAAATTGAATCACATATTCATGTCTAGAAAACTTGCAATTAGAAGTCATCAACACTCAAAATTTTCAAAACCTTTGGCACCAAAACATTGAAGTTGCCAAACACCCCAATTCCATTGTTTTCGAAAAATTTCACTAAATTAGGTTCATGAAAAACTTTTCGTGCATTTTTTATGCAAACTAAAAACGTTTTCTCATGCATAAATGATCTCGCGAATATTGATCGAATTACATAATAAATATGTACTTTTCGACATATTTGCTTGAGCAAAAGTAAATTAGGAGTGTTTGGGTAATCTCATTATTTTTAATTCAAGAGTCGAGATTACCGCACCTCCACATAGTTTGCATATACGCACACACTAGGCACGTGTCTCTAATGCAACTACTCTAAACTCTATTTTTTCCTAAAATTTTCTTATAGGAAACAATTGTAAAACCCAAAATTTTTGAACATGTAAAATACCCAAAATACCCTTTGATCTCAAATTTGTAAAAGACTTTTCATCCCGAATATAACCTAAGTAACAAACGGTTAATAATTAATCGAATAAAAAAAATAATACGTTAATAAAAGACTTATGATAAAACGAGTGTTACACATTTAAAGATAATTACACGCCTTCATGTTTTAGTTTCGGTCCCGATTCTTTTATTTTGTACCCGACTTACACTACACCAATTAAATAAATAAAACTAAATATCTTAATTTTGGAAGGGAGAAATTTTCTCCCAATCAATCCCAAAATTGTCGACATGCTTCTCCTTGTTATTCTCTTATGCCAATCTCACATTCTTTAAAATAACAAACACACAAAACAAAAACCCTAAACTCCCTCCACCACTAAAATCCGGCCGCCCCTTGCCCTTTATTTTCTGAACGGTCATCAAGGCTCAAGCCAGAAATTCATGGTGTTCATACAAGGGTGTTCGTGGTTGCATGCTAATCCGAGAGAAAAGAGTCGCGTGGTGTGGTGGTGATCGGCCTCGTCCTTATCTTCGTGTTCTTGATCTTGTTTTGTCAAATTGATCTTCAAGGGTAACACTATTATCTTAATTTTTGTTTTTCCTCTATTTTGATCTTGTCTATAATATGTAAAATTATCATCATGATCATCATATGGATCGGCTTAATAATATGTTACATGAAATCATGAATAAGTTCACATGAAATCATAAAATCACACATAAAATAATGAATTGGTGATTAAAGTTTTGATAGAATTCGTGGATAATTTGATATGGGATTTTTAGAACATGTTAGAATGATGTTAAAATTCGTGTTGTATGAATATTGAGAGTCATGGATGTGTTTGAATGCATAATTAGGTGTCGTTATGGTCAAATTGAAAACCTAGATTGCTGTCCAGAAATTAAGGTCGAGTTGAAAGGGTTATATCTTGATGATGGTAACGTATTTTTGAGTGATTCTTGGGTCTAAAATCAAGTTCAGGAACATAGCTTTCTGAATATATAAGCCTTGTAATTTTTAGATGTTGGGAGGATACATTTTCTGATTTTACAAGTTCAAGTGTCAAAACTGAATTCGGGATTTTGAAAATCAGTCTACTTGGTCGATTTTTCATTTTCAAACCATGAGGAGTTGGGTCATGAAATTCTCCAGTATGTAACTTCTATATGATTAGTAGTTTCATGAATTTTTGTAGATTTTTACAGGATGTATAAGTGGGTCGTTCAAGTGGATACTTTTTGGGTACTGCAGCAGATACGTTTTCTGGGTAGTCTAGGTTTGAGCATTTTTCTTGTGGGGTTAAACTAATCAATAAATTCTGGGAAAATTAGTATGAATTCTAAAGACATGAAAGTACCTGTGTGAATTTTTGTGGATTTTATTTTGGAGTCCTAATGTGGTAGAGAAATTCGTATAGTTGTGACCTGTTAATGATTAAAAGCTGATAAAAGTCTAAAAGGGCTAAATAAGAGTTTTAAACCTAATTGTTACTAATATGCTTTAACCTAAAGGTACCTTATCATTAATATGACCTTTAAATGTGTAATTAAGATACCTTAATACTTCATAACCTAAATTGGCCTATGACATGATTTATACATGTATTAAAAGTTAAACCTATGATTAAAACCCTAATTAAGATAAAAGTAACCCTAAGATACTTATTATGGAAACCTACTAATTTTGGAAACTTACTAATTCGGGAAACCTGCTAAAAATAGAAAGTTACTTAAAATGGTTAAACTACTTAAAGAGGAAATCTACTATTTTTGGAAAGCTGCTATAAAAGGAAAGTTACTAAAAATGGAAAGCCGACTAAAATAAGTAATCTAATATAAAATAAGTTATTAATAAGACGATCATGAATTCGTGTAGATTCACTGAAGATGGAATTGCTTCCGATCTTATGTTTCTATTGTGTTTTCACCTTCGGTCTAAGGTACAGATATTCTACCCTTTTTCAGTAAGGGTGCTTTCGTTCTCATGATTTTCTTGATCTTGACTCATTAGGATTTCCTTAAGCCATTGTTATGATCCCCTGTTCCTTGATTCATTCATTTGATATGCTTCGTTGATATTATGATTCATTTGACATTCGTTCATTGTAATTCCTATGGTATGATACTTGACATAAGTATTCGAATCACTGGATGCTTAGAAGGTTCATTTGATTTTGTAACTGGATGTGAAAACCTTTCTTAATTTTATCATGGGAATGTTTTGAGAAAAACTAAATTTAAAATGATGTTTATCAACGATGCGATACCACTTTTATATGAAATTTTACTAAACTTTTATGAAAACTACTTTTAAAGACTACCTTTATGAAAACCGTTTTTAAAGATCATTTTTATGAAAACCATTATTAAAAGATTTCTTTAAATTAACATTTGATAGAAACCTTTGAATTGAACCTTGCTATGAACCATTTGATTTCGAACATTTGATTATGAACCTTTGAGATCCTATGCCTGATATGATTCCCTCATTTGACTCATGACTTTCATTGTATGATTGTTATTCTTATTGTTTCACTCTGACATTTATTTTAAATGTCTCTGCTATGCTATGCTTATGTTTTGCCATGTTATTTGAGTTACTATCTTGTTTCTCTTACCATGCTAGTTTGTTATTGTTGTAAGCTATGATAGATCTGTGCCTGAGCTTACCTAGTTGTGGAGGTACCATGACCATGTCTTTGATGGCACCTTAGGCATGACACTCCCGTAGAGGTGTGATAGATCTACGGCGTTCCCCCTTATGTTATGATTTATTTTGCATGCACTATTGGCCAACCTTATATGTGTGATCAGTCCAGTACTGACATACATACTTATGTTAGGGAGCGTATGGATGCATCCTAGGTTTTATGTATATGTGATTATGGTGACCAGGTGGTGTGTGCCTTACACTCCTTCTCACACTTTTAGTACTTAGAGGTCTCCCCTCTTCGTATACTTGTTATGCTTTAGTATGATTTGACGGATTATGTATGGAGTTCTTATGGCACATCCTTATATGAACTTTTTCATTATTTCATTCTTTCTCTCGATTCATTTATTATTCAGTTTCATGCATTCCTGGTTTTTTAGTTCTCTTTAAAATTCGTATGACTTTCATAATTATACTTTCGTTTTGTATTCTTATTCCTTCGTTGCTTATGCTTATTTACCGTTCTGTTATGTTATATATATCTGTTCACTGGGCTTTTTAAGCTCAGCCGCATTTCTTTTCCTGCGGCATGTTTTAGTTGGAAGCTGGGTTATGAGTGGAGAGTACTTTGGACTTAGAAGATCTTACTAGCTATTCTGGATTAGAGATGACTAGAACGTTTACAAATTGTAGAACTTAGAATTTATTATTGTTCCCTTTGTAACCTTGTATTTTCAATTCTTCCATTGTAACCTTTGAAATTCATTTTGTATTATTTAGTCATATGCTTGTGTTTGCTTTGATATGTCACCATAACGTAATACTTCTACCCTTATCGGGTTGGGGTGTTACAATTATGGTATCAGAGAGACAGGCTGCGACTTGTAATACATTTACCCTTGACCTGTGAAGTTTGGACCATTAAGTTTCCCACTGTAGGCGCTCTTAAGACAACCTTTGAACATCTACACTAGGATCTCCCTATAGGAACCTAAGTTATTGCCGGTGAGGAATGGGTAGACTAGGACATCTATGTAAGTAGCATTGTTTCCGCATCACTCTGAATCGTGCCTCTACCTTTAGCTATGCCTTATAAGAACATTTGTTTCAGAAGCTAGAAAGTTTTTGCAACCTAAGCTTAGTAACCAAGTAAGATTGGAATGCCTTAATAACTGCATGGATACCTTACACCCTTTAAGTTTCACTTCCTGATTCTGATCTCCATCTCCGATTTGTTTGATAAACAGTTTGATATTTTTCCGACCATCCCGAAGGTCATTCGACCATAATGAGTTTGACACATTCTATAAATTATTACTTATGCTGGATATAAATGTATCATCTGATACTACTTGAATCTGCATAATCCATTACTACTCCTATGAGAACTCTGGTAATTATTAACCATGAATATGGGGAGATTTGTTCCCTCCCTTCGAATGATGAGCTTTGTTTGCCGATCAGTCCCTTTGTAAGGATATGATGTAAATACTACCTCAGTACGGATTTGTTAACTAAGCATGATGATGCTGATAACTAATATTCCATACATCTCACTTTTGACACTTATACGATGTTCGTATTACCGATGATACACACCCTACCTGCCACTTATGCTAAAAAGCTAAACAAAATTCCAACACCTTGAACTGTTCGCTTATCTATCTCAACCCCTTAATGAACCATGCACTTGACCTTGATACATGAACTATCCGTCTGGCTTGACGACCGTATTCGTTCTACGAATCCATTTGCTTTTGATATATTTGATTTTGAGGTCTTTTGGTTATGGATTGGCTGGCTCTTCATAAAGCTACCAGAGACTACCATATCTGATATAAGACCTTTAGCAATCTATTTTTCATCCTACTTTGTTATGATGGCTCTCTACCACTTAAATCTCTTAAGATTAATGCTGCTATGGAAACACTTACTCCGATCTCATTTGATTGTCAAATTTCTCCTGACACCTATTAGTATCCACCCTTAGAAAACTCTGGCATTGGAAGTATTTTGGTTGTACGAAAATTTTCTGATGTTCTCTGATGAACCTCTTGGTATTCCCTCCAGCTTGGGAAGTAGAGTTGACATTGAACTGATCTCAGCTGACGAAACCATGATGCCATAGAAGTTGAAAGATTGAAGGAGCTGATGGAATATGATTTTGTTCACCTCAGTGTTCTCTTTGAATGCTCCTGTTGGTTTATGAAGAAGAAAGAGGGAAGTATGCGGCGGCGTATCGACTATCGTGAACTTAACCGTATCACTATCCGTAATCATTATCCATTTCCGCGTATCAATGATTGATTTGGCCTACCTTTGAAAACTCCGTATCAGACGGCCTCATTTAAGTTTGAAGGACTGAGGAAGCAACCACAAGAACTTCTAAGAAGGGAGTTGACTAACTGAGAGTAACCCCGTGAAGCATTTCAGTTTTATTCGTGAAGAGGAAGATTGATGATGTGAAGTAGATATGAAGTTTCCCTAAGACGATTCCTGAAGCTGCTTTCGTACTCGTGTGATCATTATGAGTTTTAAATGATGCCAATTGTATTGGCTAATAGAATCATGTTTTCATGAGTATTTGGACAATTTTCATAGTATGACAGTGTGTTTGTGCTCAGAGACGAACGAGGAACATGTAGATCATCTTCGTATTAAGTAGAATGACCCTTTGTTCTAGAAGAGTAGATGTGATTGGCGTTCAGAATTGTAGCAGACGGCTCTACCAGGTATCTTGTGATGACAGAGTTTCCCACCGAAAGGACCAAGATTGAAGACCGTTGTCAGAGTTAGAAACCTTGTAGAAGAGTAGTAGAAGATGTTCGTGACAGGCGTTACCGTGAAAGAAGCATATAAGAAGAAGAGAAAAACTGAGATGGGACTCAATTATATCTCATGCAGCACGTGGAGATTTCAATTCGGGCATCAAGACAACCAGACCGTAGGAGACGAACTATTCAGCACATAACCTGGAGTTGACAGCAGCTCGAGTTGGCGAATTTCGAACGGTGCTAGAAGACCTGTCGAAGACACGCAGTCTTGCTTCTCTATTCATTTTAGTTGTACTAAGATGAATTGAGAACAGAAGCAGACTTGCGGATGGAATAGATTCAAGATCATGTATTTGAATGGATGAATTTTGAAGCAAATGTTTGGGTTTGGAAGAGTTGATTCTGTGAAGGATGAAGCTACTGATGGCATAATTCACTTCCTCTTAGCCTACTTAAGTTTTTGTTACCTGATGATAAGATCCTTTAAATGATTTAGGTTCTCTATTAGTAATTCCGTTCTGTGTTCATTCTGCGTATGTTGGATGATGGTTTTGGCGAATTGTGGAAGGAACCTTGAGATTTATGAATGGGAGGATTTTGAAACAACCACTTATATTGGATGAGTTGATTTCGGTGAGTGATGAAGGATTGACGCTATTAACGACGTACCTTAATTCTGATAGACATTCTCGGATTTCCGTTACTCTTTCGAGTAGTTTTGTTCTCCTCTTATTTATGTTGTTTGATTTCGTCGACCTCTGAGACTGTAGTTGGACTAGGTTGATTAAGATAAGTTGTTTTGTTCACGACTTGAGATAAAGTATGACCATCATGGGGGCATATTTATATGATGCTAGTATTATGACGCCTGATCAACGTGATAATACTTACATCATATAACATGCACTTATTATGATCATAGGATATTTCGAGGAGTGCCTTAGAAGCCTTAGAAATTCTGATAGCTGTTTGAGATTATCTGAGTGAGTGAGACTTTAGGTTCATTCTTCCTATACATTTAATCTGCTCTCATCGTTATACGAGTTGATACGTTTGGATTCTTGACACGCGTTTGCTGACCTCTATACTTCCGATAAGAATCTTAAGTTCTATTGTAAAGCTTTTTGCCAGTTGATGTTACCAAACAATATGTTTTCTGTACGTTCTCATCTGATTTGTCTAATAAAATTCTATGGATGATATATCTGTCAGATCCTACGTATACTTTGTACCTCTTCCTAGAAAATATGATTATCATCCGTTACGTTTGGTATATTATCCTTTTGATTCGGATTCAGTATGGTATGTCTTTTCTGAGGAACCGAAGCTATTTTTAGATCGACAAGATCGAGTCATGAGAAACTAGTCATTCACATTTCCGTTCACGGTCCGTTATGTTTTCCGTTTCGTTTCACATCAATTTTCGAGGACGAAAAATTTCTTTTAGAGGGGAAGAGTTGTAAAACCCGAAATTTTTGAACATGTAAAATACCCAAAATACCCTTTGATCTCAAATTTGTAAAAGACTTTTCATCCCGAATATAACCTAAGTAACAAACGGTTAATAATTGATCGAATAAAAAAAATACGTTAATAAAAGACTTATGATAAAACGAGTGTTACACATTATAAGATAATTACACGCCTTCATGTTTTAGTTTCGGTCCCGATTCTTTTATTTTGTACTCGACTTACACTATACCAATTAAATAAATAAAACTAAATATCTTACTTTTGGAAGGGAGAAATTTTCTCCCAATCAATCCCAAAATTGTCGACATGCTTCTCCTTGTTATTCTCTTATGCTGATCTCACATTCCTCAAAATAACAAACACACAAAACAAAAACCCTAAACTCCCTCCACCACTAAAATCCGGCCGCCCCTTGCCTTTATTTTCTGACCGGTCATCAAGGCTCAAGCCAGAAATTCGTGGTGTTCATACAAGGGTGTTCGTGGTTGCATGCTAATCCGAGAGAAGAGAGTCGCGTGGTGTGGTGGTGATCGGCCTCGTCCTTATCTTCGTGTTCTTGATCTTGTTTTGTCAAATTGATCTTCAAGGGTAACACTATTTTCTTAATTTTTGTTTTTCCTCTATTTTGATCTTGTCTATAATATGTAAAATTATCGTCATGATCATCATATGGATCGGCTTAATAATATGTTACATGAAATCATGAATAAGTTCACATGAAATCATAAAATCACACATAAAATAATGAATTGGTGATTAAAGTTTTGATAGAATTCGTGGATAATTAGATATGGGATTTTTAGAACATGTTAGAATGATGTTAAAATTCTTGTTGTATGAATATTGAGAGTCATGGATGAGTTTGAATGCATAATTAGGTGTCGTTATGGTCAAATTGAAAACCTAGATTGCTGTCCAGAAATTAAGGTCGAGTTGAAAGGGTTATATCTTGATGATGGTAACGTATTTTTGAGTGATTCTTGGGTCTAAAATCAAGTTCAGGAAAATAGATTTCTGAATATATAAGCCTTGTAATTTTTAGATGTCGGGAGGATACATTTTCTGATTTTACAAGTTCAAGTATCAAAACTGAATTCGGGATTTTGAAAATCAGTCCACTTGGTCGATTTTTGATTTTCAAACCATGAGGAGTTGGGTCATGAAATTCTTCAGTATGTAACTTCTATATGAGTAGTAGTGTCATGAATTTTTGTAGATTTTTCCTGGATGTATAAGTGGGTCGTTCAAGTGGATACTTTTTGGGTACTGCAGCAGATACGTTTTCTGGGTAGTCTGGGTTGGAGCATTTTTCTTGTGGGGTTAAACTAATCAATAAATTCTGGAAACATTAATGTGAGTTCTAAAGACATGAAAGTACCTGTGTGAATTTTTGTGGATTTTATTTTGGAGTCCTGATATGGTAGAGAAATTCGTATAGTTGTGACCTGTTAATGATTAAAAGCTGATAAAAGTTTAAAAGGGCTAAATAAGAGTTTTAAACCTAATTGTTACTAATGTGCTTTAACCTAAAGGTACCTTATCATTAATATGACCTTTAAATGTGTAATTAAGATACCTTAATACTTCATAACCTAAATTGGCCTATGACATGATTTATACATGTATTAAAAGTTAAACCTATGATTAAAACCCTAATTAAGATAAAAGTAACCCTAAGATACTAATTATGGAAACCTACTAATTTTGGAAACTTACTAATTCGGGAAACTTGCTAAAAATAGAAAGTTACTTAAAATGGTTAAACTACTTAAAGAGGAAATCTACTATTTTTGGAAAGTTACTATTTTTGGAAAGCTGCTATAAAAGGAAAGTTACTAAAAATGGAAAGCCGACTAAAATAAGTAATCTAATATAAAATAAGTTATTAATATGACGATCATGAATTCGTGTAGATTCTCTGAAGATGGAGTTGCTTCCGATCTAATGTTTCTATTGTGTTTTCACTTGCGGTCTAAGGTACAGATATTTTACCCTTTTTCAGTAAGGGTGCTTTCGTTCTCATGATTTTCTTGATCTTGACTCATTAGGATTCCCTTAAGCCATTGCTATGATCCCCTGTTCCTTGATTCATTCATTTGATATGCTTCGTTGATATTATGATTCATTTGACATTCGTTCATTGTGATTCCTATGGTATGATACTTGACATAAGTATTCGAATCACTAGATGCTTAGAAGGTTCATTTGATTTTGTAACTGGATGTGAAAACCTTTCTTAATTTTATCATGGGAATGTTTTGAGAAAAACTAAATTTAAAATGATGTTTATGAACGATGCGATACCACTTTTATATAAAATTTTACTAAACTTTTATGAAAACTACTTTTAAAGACTACCTTTATGAAAACCGTTTTTAAAGATCATTTTTATGAAAACCATTATTAAAAGATTTCTTTAAATGAACATTTGATAGAAACCTTTGAATTGAACCTTGCTATGAACCATTTGATTTCGAACCTTTGAGATCCTATGCCTGATATGATTCCCTCATTTGACTCATGACGTTCATTGTATGATTGTTATTCTTATTGTTTCATTCTGACATTTATTTTAAATGTCTCTGCTATGCTATGCTTATGTTTTGCCATGTTATTTGAGTTACTATCTTGTTTCTCTTGCCATGCTAGTTTGTTATTGTTGTAAGCTATGATAGATCTGTGCCTGAGCTTACCTAGTTATGGAGGTACCATGACCATGTCTTTGATGGCACCTTAGGCATGACACTCCCGTAGAGGTGTGATAGATCTACGGCGTTCCCCCTTATGTTATGATTTATTTTGCATGCACTATTGGCCAACCTTATATGTGCGATTAGTCCAGTACTGACATACATACTTATGTTAGGGAGCGTATGGATGCATCCTAGGTTTTATGTATATGTGATTATGGTGACTAGGTGGTGTGTGCCTTACACTCCTTCTAACACTTTTAGTACTTAGAGGTCTCCCATCTTCGTATACTTGTTATGCTTTAGTATGATTTGACGGATTATGTATGGAGTTCTTATGGCACATCCTTAAATGAACTTTTTCATTATTTCATTCTTTCTCTCGATTCATTTATTATTCAGTTTCATGCATTCCTGGTTTTTTAGTTCCCTTTAAAATTCGTATGACTTTCATAATTATACTTTCATTTTGTATTCTTATTCCTTCGTTTCTTATGCTTATTTACCGTTCTGTTATGTTATATATATCTGTTCACTGGGCTTTTTAAGCTCAGCCGCATTTCCTTTCCTGCGGTAGGTTTTAGTTGGAAGTTGGGTTATGAGTGAAGAGTACTTTGGAATTAGAAGATCTTACTAGCTATTCTGGATTAGAGATGACTAGAGCGTTTACAAATTGTAGAACTTAGAATTTATTATTGTTCCCTTTGTAACCTTGTATTTTCAATTCTTCCTTTGTAACCTTTGAAATTCATTTTTTATTATTTAGTCATATGCTTGTGTTTGCTTTGATATGTCACCATAACGTAATACTTCTACCCTTATCGGGTTGGGGTGTTACAACAATAATGTCTCATGAGTATGATTTTGATCATCCTCTAACCGATACCTATACACCCGAAATATCTCGTGAGCCCACAACACCCGGTAACCACATCCGTGCCTATGTCAATCTTGAAACCCGTCGGTTTCATGAAGGTCGAGTCGTTGATCCGTCCTTAATTTATCATAGGGATATCAACACTTCATTTAGAGCTATAGGATTCGATTGCTTACTACACATCAACGAGCACATTTGTCCTCGTTTTGTGTTAGAATTCTTTCGACAAGTTGAACTCGTACGTAACGAGGATCACTCTTTGTCACTTTGGTTTTGGGTCCGAAATTTCAAATTTGTCCTAACCCTTGAGCAATTTGCTCAAATTCTCCGAATTCCCAATCATGGGCAATGTGCCTATACTGAAGATTGGTGTCTTGAGTCCCTCTTCAACTTTCGTGAAGAGGATAGTCCATATTGTTCCTACATACCCTCTCCAACCGAACTTACCAAACTCATTCTAACAGGAAATCGTTCTGCGAGAAAATGTTCTAAGTCTAACAGGAAATCGTGAGCAACTTCCGGCGTGTTGTGCTCATATGATTTACTGTCTCCTCACCCAACAACCATACAATCTCGCCTACTTCTTCGCTAAGCGAATTGTACATCTCAAGGGTAACAAAAATAAATTGATACCCTATGGGATGTTCCTAACCCGTCTCTATCACCACTTCATGAACTCTCACCCTTACCTTCGTAGTCCTCAATATTCACTCTTCAAACCCGTCATGAAACCCCTAAATGAGTCATATGTCTCATCCATTCTCATTTCCGAATCTTCCACCCACTATGCACCCTTTGATGATCTGAATCATGAGAATGAGATGCATGCTCAAGACGAGAGTGTGATGAAAACGGGAGAAAGCTCAAGTCATAAGTAGTTAGGAAGGGATTAACATTAATATTAGGATTTATCTATGATAAGATTATATTAGAGATTAATACTCTTTGTCATCTTGCATGCTTGATATTTAATCTATCCCCTTGCATGAATTATTTGGATGATAGCTTATTTTGTCACTTATGTTTGCATGCTTATGATTATCTTGGCAAATTACATGATAATCTTTATATGCTAGAAGTAGCTTGATATGAGACATATTAGGCAAATAAATCTTTAGTGATTTGAGGCACTATCATTTCCAGGAACTTGTTCCCCTAGAAAACATCCCTCTAGCTGCCCAGAACTAGCCTACACAGGAAAATCCATGAAAACAGTGTCACGGTACCATTAAATAGGCCACGGTACCGTTAAATTTAACGGTACCGTGTGATGTTTAGAGGAACCGTGTACCTGTTTGACAAATTTTCACTGTTCCTCCTAAATCCCTGCAACCCTAACCTCAAACCTGCAAATTTGGCAACCTCACATACACCCTAAGATTCTCTTGCTACACCATAGGACACTCTCATCCACTTTAATTCAAATTTCATCCATTTTGCCTATATAAGGCTTCACCTTTACAAGCCTATCTTGCACTTCATCTTCAACCTCACATCACACATACACCATGTCTTCTACTCAAGGATCCACAACTCACATTTCAAAGAAACCTAGGATAACCATAAGACCACCCACCAAACCTCTCTTTGTGGATCTTACAAAAGATGATGAAGCCATGACACCACCTTCTCAAGCCACTCCCAACTCACCATCACCACCTAATGCACCCTCCAAAACATCCTCTACTTACACAACATCTTCATCATCTCCATCTCTCAATACCATGCCATCATCCATGGACTACACCCTATCACCTATCACTTCATTGGATTATGCCATGCCAACCCCATCACCAACAAACTCACCACCACCTCCTTCCCCAATCATGGGTCAACCTATTCAACCTCATCCCTATGATTTACATAGAGCTAATAGCCTATGTTGCCTCCACAATCGCAACCTCATCTTCTTCTTGAGAGATGAGATTCATTTCATGTTCTCCTATGTGGAGCACCTCTTTACACCACCACCACCCCAAATGATGTCACCATCTCCACCACCTCCTAGCCTACAAAACTAAACATGTTCATGTTTAGTTTTTCAACAATAAATCTTTAGGATCCCTTGATGAGTGTCTAAATACTCATCATTTCTGTCACATTTAGACTACAAAAACATTTAAAAACATGCAGATATGCTTCAAAATACAGGAAATATCATTTGATTGTATTTTTATGTGTTTCATGTGCAAAAGGATTAAAAACAGTTGAAAAACGAACATAGTTTGCATAATTGTCAATTTCAGTCCTTTAACTTTCAGAAATTGGCAAAAATAGTCCCTGGTGTTAAAAATGTGGAAAATATCATTCAAGGTCCCTAAACTATTTAACTTTTACAATATTGGTCCTTGGATGAAAGTTTTAAAGAAATGGCAGTTTTGGTCCTTCAACTTTTAAAAATGACATTAAAGGTCCCTGAACTTTCAGAAAATGGCAATTTTGGTCCCTGAAATTTAAGCAATTCAAAATTCCATTTTTCTAAATCCCTTAACCCATTTCTATTCCCCAAAATCCAAATTAACCCAAGTTTGACCACAAAAAGTCAAAGGCAGTTTTAAATAAAAGATGGTCAAACTTGTACAGTGCACCAGAAAGTCAAACAAGCTAAAAACCGCCTATCCTGCTCCTTCTTCCACCTCACCCTTCCAGCTGCTACTATCCCTTCCACCTCACTACCCACTTTACAGAATTGTCCCCTCCACCTCCACAAACACCCAAAAATCCTTAATTACTAAAACCTGCTCAAATCAACTTGGCGCCAAAAGTAAAAATGGACGATTGGGATTAATTGAGGAGAATCAAGAGCTGGGATTGATCAGAGGGACTCAGAGAAGATATTTTGACTATAAAGGGAGAGAGAAGAAGCAGAAGCAAGTGTTAGATTTTTTAGAGTAGATTTTACAGTAGTGTAGTTTTTTAATTAATGTCGACTAGTTAAGTTCATGTAATTTTCTTCTGGGTTTCATAAATTCATAGTTGTTCAAGTTATTTAAGATGTAATTGAAGTATTTAATCAAAGTAATTCCAAGTTTTTAGCCGTAACCAACTTTCCCGCCAAAATTGTTCTTGATCATTTTTGATTTTTAATCTGTTGTAATTGTTCAAATAAGCTCTTAGTAGCTTGTTTAAGGTAATTGAAGAAGTAATTAAAGGTTCCTGATGTTCTAAATTCAAGTTTCCAGAAAGTCAACGAAAGTCAACATAAGCTCCTATAAGCTTGTCTGGGGTATAAGCTATTCTGGAAGGTTTTTCTGGGTTTTCTAGCTTGTGTTAACAAGCTAGGGTGTTCTTGGTCCTCAGTTCTTTGTTCTATAAGCCCTTATCAGTTGTAAGTGTTTTTTTTTTTTTTTTTTTTTTTTTTTTTTTTTTTTTTTTTTTTTTTTTTAATTTTTTTCATTAAATACTAGTGTACTGTAGAATAACTTATTTTTAGCTTATTATTGCTATTTTCAGTTTATTAGTAGTCATTAGTTATATTTCATCAGTTTTTCTTTAATAAATAGTTATTTTTCTCATTTTACTCAATTATCTCATTTTAAATCAAAATTAAGCCTTATATTGCCACTGCTTAATTCACAGCTTATTTTCAGTTAATAAATACTTAATAGCACTTATATAAGTTATTTAACCATAGTTCATTAAATAATCCTAGCTTAATTAACCTTATTCAGTTGAAAAATCTAGACAGTCCAAGTAAAGGGGTGTTTGGCTAGAACTGTCAAATGGTCAAAACATAGGAGTACTGTACATTTACCATTATCCCAACTTTGTATCAGCTTAACTAAGTCATAATAAGCTATTTTGAAGTTCTGATCAGCCTATTAGATAGATAATTCAGTTTTGTATCACCTATGATGATTTCATACCCTAAAGTGACCAAATAAGCTAAATATAAGCACAGGCTTATTTAGGCCTATCCCTTGGCACTTTTGAACTCCCCATAGGCCATTTAGTTAAGTCCCAGAAGCCCAGACCTTTGTGCCTTATGCACATCAGTCTGCACACCAAAAGCCAAACAGACTGCAAATTTCAGTTTTTGTGGTTTTTGAAGATCTTGGGTGATTTTTATTTAACACATCATAAGCCCTCATAAGCTGTCCTTTTGCACCTATAAGCTCACCCAGCTTATCTCCATCTGGTATTTTTATTGTGATTTTTAGATCTCTTTTAAGCCACTAAAACCAGGCTTGAAAATGGGCAATTTTGCCCTGTGCCTGCCTTATCAGCAGACTCAGTTAAAGCTGAGCTTGTTGAGAGCTTTTCAGCTCTTAAGCCCTAGCTTTTTAATGAACCTTAAGCTTATTATTATCCATCTCAGTCCATTTTAGCTCTTTCCATAAGCTCTTAGCTTATTTTCCAGCTTTTAGCTTAATTTGAAGAATCCTAGTCTTAAAAAAAGCTTAAAAGTGGACTGTTGGCTTAAGCTGCTTGTTTTCAGCTTATTTAACTTAATCTAAAAATATTGTCTTTTTAAAAGTTGCTTATTATTAGCTTATAAATAGTTTTGTAAAAGAAAAACCAAGAAAAATCAAAATATAAAAAAGTGATAGCTTCTATTTAAGCCATTTGGCTTATTTTTCTGCTTTTTCATTAAGCACTTTTCATTTTTATATTTTTCTTAGGTTCCTGTACTTATTTAATATTTATAGAAAAAGTTTCAGATTTTTCTTTGTTTATTTAGTATTTATTATAATTTAAAATAGTTTAAATAATTATTAAATAATAATTAATTAATAATAAATAGATAAAAAGTGTAATAATTATATTTTCAGTTTTAAAATTAGTTTTATAATATTTTAGATTTTTCTAAGTCATAATTTCATTTTTATAGCTTTGTTTCATATTTTCTTATATTTTAGGGTATTATTAAATAGTTAAAAATAGTTTTTAATTAATAATAATTAAATAAATAGTCATAAAAATAATTTTAATTTTCCAATAATTTTCTTTTATTATTAGGATTCTAAAAATATAATTTTCACATCCGTGAGATTTATATTGGTCAGAATTCACGTTTTATTTTGTACGTAAATTTAAATTAAACGTACGTTTTTAAGTTTTAAAACGTTTCTAAGTATTTTGCTTTCACGTACTTGTTCATATAGCTTATTTAAGCTATTTCCTCTTTTATTCCTTAGTGTAAATCATTCTAAACCCTTTTCTGTTCAATTTTCACCCGATCACAGATTCGTTTTATTTCAGTTTACACACCTCGTTGGGACTTAACGACCCGGGGATACACTAACTCCTTGGATAATTGCATTGTGCCCTAGATTGTTTGACTCTTGTTGACCATTTACTTGGTCAATATTAGTTGACCGTTTGGGGCCGATCAAATTTTGCTTGGAAATGAAGCTTGCCTCTAGTCATTAGAGATTTATGCTTCTTGTTGTCTCTTTTCATGTTTATTATGTAGTCATACCTATGTATGACAATTTTTTTTAATGAATGGATGTTATCTTTATGGGGTTGTTTTCTCTTTGGGGGCTTGGCTACTTAGTCAATTTTTTTTGTGGGGGGGGGGGGGGGGCTAGATATTTGTCATAAGTGCTACATGTTAGATTTTGTATATGTGTTATCTAACCTTGTTTTGTAGCACGAATCATTGTTCGATTCCTTGGTGTCCTCCAAACGAGGGGGAGTATACATCAAGGGGGAGCCTTAGCAACCTTTTTGCTTCGACAAAAAGGGGGAGAAATGGGAGTAAACTCATTAAAAACTTGTTAAAACTAATTTTAACTTAAAATGAGTTTATGTTTTTTCATCATCAAAAAGGGGAAGATTGTTGATGCAAATAATGTTCTAAAAAGGTTATTTCTATCTTTCGATAACTTCACGTTTTGAGGATGACAAAATGTGAAAACACGTTACGTTAAAATTAACGAAAACAAGTTTTTAATCGGAAGATCCCATTTCTACACAAATCACTCTAGAACAAATTTACAACTTAACTAATGATCAAAGAAGTGAATTTGAGTTTTAGACATCACATTTTTATGTGACAAAACATTTCTTTCAAAAATATACTTTACAAATTATTTTTGAATAATTAAGAAATGTTTTAATGGAAAAATAAGTTTAAAATACATAACAGCTATTTTTCCCCCCAAAATCAACTCCAAACTTCCACAAATAAGTTTTCACCAGAAAAGACAAAATGTGGAGCGACTTTGTCTGACACGGCTCCACGGTTCCACTAAATTTACTGGAGCCGTGTGTGATTTAGTGGAGCCGTCCCTCTGTAACGGCTAGATTTTTTCTGCCTATAAATACCAGCCCACTTCACAGATTTTGGGTATCCTTTCTCACACAAAACTTTCTGAGTTTAATACTCCCTTCACATCCTTTCTTCTTGATCATTTAGTTAGGTTTTCTTTTGTTCAAGAGTGATCCAATCATCCATTCAAGTGATCCTCTTCATTCCTCTTCATTTGCAAAAGAAGAACTCAAGGTATCCAAGAAGATACAAGAGTTGTAGTTTTAGTTAGGGGTCTTGTAACATTTATTACACACTTGTTGTATCATAGCATACTTCAAGATCATTTTTCTTTTGTGAGAGAGTGAGTGAAGATCATTGTGATCTTATAAGAGATATTGATTATCTCTTGAAGCCATTGGGCTAGTGTGATTGATCAAGAAGATCAAAGTTAGATAGGATAGGTTGAGTGAAGTGAGAGTTGATCATTGTGATCGTGTCGAGATCTTGGAGATCTCTTGAAGCCATTGGGCTTGTGTGATTGATCAAGTGGATCATAGGTAGATCGGGTAGATCGAGTCTTGTGTGAAGTAGTAAAGGATCAAGTGGATCGTGGTAGATTGGTGCTAGCTAAGATTTGCACTCGACATCTAGCTTAGTGTCGGAAATAGGATAAGCGACGTGTACGGTTTTCTCCGCCTAAAGGGAGGATGTTGACATAGTGCTTGAAACTCTCGAGTGTGGTACTCGGGGAGTGGAGTAGGGCGAAGAAGAGCTTCGTAGCCGAACAACTATAAATCCTTTTGTCCCGGTTTGATCTCTCCATCTCTTCTCTTTACTTTTATTACTTATATTAGTTAGTTTAGTGTAGTGTTCATATTGGTGTTGATTGTTTACACATAAGAATCGAATCAAAGGTTTCCAATAGTAAAGTTTTTAAGAAGTTTTAAAAGAACTAAAAGAACTTAAAAACCGGTAAAACTATTCAACCCCCCCTTCTAGTTTTCCACACTAACCCTAGAGGTTACGCCGTAACTTAGTCGAGGCTATAAATACAAGCCCTAATTCTGAATTTTTACATCTCTTCTCAACACACAAAAACTAGAGACGATTCAGGGCTTCAAGGAGGACGATTTCCAGCAGCATACAAGTCATTTCCAAGGGAGAATTCACGCTTATCACTACATAAGTTTTAGTATTTCGTATTACATTCTTGTATTTAATTCCATGTCTTCATTCATGATGTTAAACATTGAATTTTCTGCATGTTTTAATATGATCGGCTAAACACCTTTGGTGTTAGCCTAGTTATGAAATTGTTATTGTTATGATGTAGTTTTCTCGTTTCCATATCGCTTTATATGTATACTTTCTTTGCTTATTTTGGGACACCCTCGTTTTGGTAGCATGGAAGTTTGGGTAGTATCTAGGAAGCTAGGAGAATTGACCATAGGACCATAGTGAATCAGGTTGCGAGTAGTGGTAAGAATTGACCATAGGACTATCACTACCTTGCGTGAGGATTTTACCCAACGATCACCTTCCAAACGAAAATGCTTAAAAAGTTAGGGGAACCTAAGATCCGAAAGGCCGGGTTCCGTTAAATAAGTCTTAGATCGTAGTGGCACTTAATGACTCTTCCATAGGGTAAACCCACGAACTCTTGTAATCATTAGGTTACGGAATAGGACGCTATGGAAAATAGGCTAGACGAATTGACTAGTGACTTAAACCCCCATGTGGAGCGATAGAAAACATTAATTAGAAAACGTAGTCATAGCATAACAAGATTAGTAACTAGGTTAGCACATTTCTCCCTATTGATTATCTTTTCCACTTTTAATTGCTTTTGTTTTATTTCATTTCTTTAGTTTTATAATTAATCTATTCGATGTTGGGAACACGTCTTAGATTATCAAGTATTAATCATGTTATGTAATAGGTTGCTTAGGACTTTATGTTTGTTAGTAATGTATGGCCTGTGTAGAAGGCCCATGGGCCATGGGCTTTTATCTTTTAGTTAATTAGGCAACGCCCCATTACATGTGAAACACTATAAATACCCCTCCTATTGAAGGGAAGGGGTTGTTGGTTAATGTTATTCATTTTCTCATTTATCTTATACTTAACCTCCATCTCTTTCTCTCTCTAAATCTCTCTCTAGTATCTAGTAACCTTGTGTGATAAACTTGAGACTTATCAAGTGGTATCAATCGCCAAGGGGTAATTTAGGTTGTCTACATTTGTTTTAAAGAAGAAATTTGCAGATTCGGGTTACTGTTCATTGTCCAATTCCGATTTAGCCAAAATTCCACCGAGATTGGTGTGACTTTCTCCGACTTAGCGGGTATCTTCTCCGAGTTAGGAGACATTTTTCTCGAGCAAGTAGTTGAACATCTTCGAGTAAGACTTCAACTAAACTTTAATTCTCCGAGTTAGGAATTAAGTTTGCATAGTAAGTTTGATACTTTGAATTACTCTTCTAGTTAGAAGAATAATTCTCCAAGCAACATTTCTTCGAGTAAGAAGTAATCATTCGACCAAAGTATTTTTCGAGTTAGAAGAATACTTTTCCAAGCTAACTTCGAGTTAGAAGTCGTTCTTCGAGCAACAACATTCTTCGAGTAGGAGGAACAGTTCTCCGAGTAAGCCTTTTTTCGAGTAACAAACTTCATGTTAGAAGTCTTCACCTACGTTCTGTGTTTAAATTCCGAGTTAGGAAATCAGAACTTCGTTTATAATCCTTCTACTAAGGGGTTATATACTTGGTGAAAATTTCTCCTTCGAGCAACAAACCATCGAGCAAGGAAACATTGAGTTAGATAGTTTTCTTCGAGTAATATTTTTCCGAGTAAGGAGTTCATCTGGTTTTCTCCGAGTAAGGGTACTTTCCGAGCAAGGATTACTTCTTCGAAACTAACAGTCATCTACAACCTTCATTATCCTTAACGATCCAACATACACAAGTTACAACAAGATGTCTCAACCTCCAAACTTCAACTACTTTCATAATCAACAACAACAGTATCGACAGCGACAATCGTATCAACAACAGTATCCTCAACCACAGTATCACCAACCACACATTCTCATGCAGCAACACCAAATTGTTCCTCAACAGCAATTCCTTCAACCACAACCAATGCAGAGTTACCAACTACCTTCAAAACAACCTCACTGGTTTGACCAAATGTGCTAAGCGATTAGCAGTCAACAATCCAGACACAAGGCAGGATCTTTGGATACACCACCAACGCTTACTCCAGGTAATTATGTGCAGTGGTCAAATCGCTTTCTTCAGTTTATCAAGCTCAAGAAACCCCATGGTAAGTACCTGGAAAAGGTAATTATTGAAGGACCATATCCAGCACCTACAGCCATGGTTCCTGGCGACCCCAATGCCATTCCTCCAAGAGCAGCAACTACAACTCCTATTCCTGTTGCTCAGCTCACTACAGAACAAGTACATCAGCAAGAAGCAAATGAATTGGCAATGTCTTACATACTTCAAGGAATTCCAAATCCTATCTTTCGAAGTATCGATGCACAAAAGACTGCAAAAGACATGTGGGAACATGTACATCTTCTTATGGAAGGAAAAGAGTTGAACCAAGAGGATATGGAATCTAAGCTCTACCTGGAATACACGATGTTTATGATTGAATCTGGGGAATCTTTAGAATCCTACTACCATAGGTTCACTAATATCATTAATGACTTGGACCGTCACAATATCAAACTACCCAGGATTGCAGTGAACACTAAGTTCCTAAGTTATCTCGGACCTGATTGGCAGCGGTATGTAACTTTTGTTCGTCAAGCTAAGAATCTACACAACGCTTCTTATGAGTTGTTGTATGATTATTTGAAGCATCACCAATCAGAAGTTGACAAAGACAGAGCAGCTCGTGGAGGTTATACACCATCATCAGCTCCAAATTCATTTGCTTTGCTAGCTCAGTCTCACCTTGCACCACAACCACCACAGAGTTTTGTCCAAATACCTAATTACTTTGCTTACCCCCTTGATGAAGCGAAAAGTGTACCGCTTTTAGGGGGTCATTTAAGCCCTAAATCGTATTTATTTGATCAAATATTGCCCTAAATCGTTCCTTTTGTCATTTTAGGTACTTTGGAGAAGAAATCTGGAAAAGGAAGCATTTTGGAGCATAAAAGTGAAGAAAACGACAAAGTCTCAAAAATCTGCTAAAAAGTACCTGTGACGGCGTCAAGCCCTAGTGTGACGCCGTCAACCCTTGATAAGCCAGAGAGGATTTTGGAAGATTAAAGGGGGACGGCGTCAAGAAGGTCGTCAAGCCTTGATAAGCCAGAGAGGATTTTGGAGGATTAAAAGGGGACGGCGTCAAGAAGGCCATCAAGAAACCCTAACCGTGGCGAGTTGACGGCGTCAAGCTCTATAACGTGACGCCGTCAGATCTGTTTTCCTATATATACTTTCATAATTTTTAGTCATTAGTGTGCAACTTTGTGAGGAGAAACCCTAGACGATTTTTCTGCCATTTTTAAGGGTTTTATACCCTTGGATCTCCCATGTTCAATTGAAGATAAGTAATCAATTAATCATTCAATATGTCTATGTGTTGTTTGATTATATCTTGTTCTTGTCTTTTATTTAACATGCTAGGCTAGATTTATCTTGTGTTTGCTTAGATCTAATGAAACCTAACTATTGATTATTGGTTGTTGGTGTGTTATTAATTGTATTGGATGATTGTTTATCGATGTTAGGCTTAAGAAAACTGGCTAACCTCCTATACGGTAACTTGCTTGAACGTCTTAAGAAACATGAACCAATGTGTACTAAGGTTATTATGGTTGTATTTAATGCATGAGCGAATTCTAGTGATCCCATGTTAGAAGCTTCTTAGCCGGCTCGACATAGGAGTGAAGTAGAAGCTTATAGAGTTGGGGAAGTACGTACGCCACCCCACGATTGGTATTAAGGAATACACCCGTCATCCACGCAATTAATACACACTAATCAACCGGTAAAAGATAGTTAGGGAGTAAGGAAATCTAAGTAAACACATTTCTCTCCATATAAGTTTCACAACCTTTTTATTTTCAGTTATTTTATTTTATTTCCAATTGTAGTTATTTGGGTTAGTTGACTAGCAACTAATTCCGCCCACTCCTTCAAACCCGAGATTTTACTTGCTTTCATAAAAAAATATAAAAATACAAAAAGAATCTTCCCTCACCCTTAGACCTATTAGAGTAGTTTTTCAATCCTAACGACACTATTCCCCTAGAGAACGATCAATCCCCCGGTACTTGCCACTACACTATACTACATCGGTCAGGTACACTGCCTGGTGGGGATTGCAAGCCTCTTGAGATCCCTCGAGAGGTAAAACCTGTTGTAAGGTCGCAAAACCACGCATCAAGTTTTTGGCGCCGCTGCCGAGGAATTGTTATTGTTTAGGTTGAATTTTTATTTTATTAGGTCTACTCACTAGATTCCTTTCTAGTGAGATTTTTATTTTATTTTTCTAGGTTTTCTTTAGTCTATCTTTTTTTTCTTCGTTTCTTTGTTCGTAACCAATACCATCCGACATCATGGAAGGTGGTAATATCCTCGATCCCAACAACCCACCACCACAACAACACCCACCTCCTAGAGCCCGTACCTTAGGAGACTACTCCCGTCCCAGCCACCATGGCTATCGAAACACCATTGAGCTCACTCAAGGAGCCAATGTCACTCCCTTGCGATCCGACACCATCCGGTTGGTGCAAAGCGGATGCGCATTCAATGGACTTCGTTCCGAAGATCCTAATCAACATCTCAAGGACTTTCTCAAAATCGTTGATTCCATAGACCTTGATGTTGCCACTCGAGAGACGACCCGACTGCGTCTCTTTCAATTCTCTCTGCGGGACCAAGCTAGTCAATGGCTAGAGCGTCTACCCGCAGGATCCATCACATCTTGGGATGATCTCACCACTCGTTTCCTTGCTCAGTTTTTCCCACCAGGAAGAACTACCAAGCTAAGGAATGATATCTTGATGTTCCAACAACGTCAAGGCGAAACCCTCTACGAGGCATGGACTCGATTCAAGGACTTACTCCAAAAAGTCCCTCACCATGGCATAGAGCTTTGGCTCCAAGTCCAAATCTTCTATGACCACATCAATCTCTCCACGAGGCAAACCATTGACCAATCGGCCGGTGGTAAGCTACGTGATCTAAGTGCGGAACAATCATGGGCTCTCCTGGAAGATCTTGCTCTTTATGACAACGAAAGTTGGAATGATCCCCGTGATTTGAATAAAACGGTCAAGGCAATATCTTTGCCTTCGAACAATTCAAGCACTTCCGACCGTAGAATCATAGAACTTGAAGACCAAGTCAAGTTTCTTATGAAATCCTACGAGGCTCCTAAACCTTCAAGCCAAGTGAACAAAATCACTTCTTCGTGTGAATTATGTAGTGGTCCCCACGACACTCGTGATTGCATGGAACTCCCCGAACAAGCTTTTGCGGACTACGCATCCTCGCGTACCGACGGAGCGGGAGACAAGTGGTACACTTTCAAACCCGAGCCAAACCCCTACGGTGATTCATACAACCCCTCATGGAAAAATCACCCAAACCTTAGGTGGAAACAAAACCGAAACGCACAACAAACCAATTCTTCCAACCCACCTAATCGTTTCCAATCAAGCGGTTCATCCTCGAACCGTACTTTCAATAACAATCCTTCCAACAATTATGGTTGTACCAATAATCTTGAAGGATTGATGTCCAAATTTATGGCATCTCAAGAAGCTCGGATAGCTAGATTCGAATCCGAATTCAATCAACAACAAACGGAGATGACCAATAAAATTGACAACTTATTGAAAGCCCTCGATAACCAAGTGCTATCACCTCCACATAAGGATGCTAGGAACACAAATAGCGGACCCCAAGTAAAAGACCCCTCTTCATCCAAACATGTCCACTTCGTCAACATTGTCACTATTAAACCAATTGATAGGAATGAGGATAATAGTGAACCTGAGGATGAGGTTAAGAAAGTCGAGGTTGCTAAAGAAGTTAGGAAAAGTGAGATTGAAAAAGTAGATGATGATGAGGACTACTTCAATAGGCTACCCACTAAGGAAGAGCGCGCATATCATACAGACTTATTCGATGACCCCGAGACACCATACTTCCTAGGTAGACCAATTATAGAAATGGGCAACCCTTCTAATCTCAACATACCATGCAACATCGGACATTTACATGTGTGGAAAGCTTACATCGACCTTAGATCGCCCATAAACATCATGACTAGAGCCCACTACAACTTGATAATGAAAAATCAACTTGGGTATAGGATGCTCCCTGATAAGGGTTGGATGAGTAACTTCACGGGAAGAGTTAAGGGATTACCGGTTTATGTAGGAAACTTCACCTATGCCACCGACTTTGTAATTGTAGAAGATATCCGCCCAGTAGTTGATGCATGCTTAACTCAAGTAGTTTTTGGAAAACCATTTGTTGAGGTCTCTAGAATGACTTATGAACCTTTCTTAGGGATAGTTAGATTTAAGGATGAGACCGATGAGGTAAACTACCAAATGCCATATAAGATAGAGCAATTCCAACACTTGTCAAATGTTGAGAAGGAGCTTAAGCAAGCAGTCTACTATAGGAATAATGGAGATAGAAGTAAAGGAGTAGACTATGTTATGGAAAGGATATCCGGTTTCTACAAGGATTGTTTGAAATTAGGACCGGAATATAAAACCGGACATGAGAATGGCCTAGAAACCGTGACCAATGATGGAGTCACGTAATGTACAGTGACTTTGAGTCTAGCTACAAGACTCGTTAATAAAGAAAAGCGCTTCTTGGGAGGCAACCCAAGCTTTATTTGCTTTGTGTGTTTATTTATTTGTTTGTTTGATTTTATTTGCTTCCGTATGTATGTTTAATTTTTATTATTATTGATTCATGTTCGAAACTAAATTGTGAAAATGCTTTATCTTGTTTTTAACTTCGTCTTAACTACATATAAAGGTATTTTGCAAAAGTTAAGTGTAAGGGAAATCCAAATCGGTTTATTAGAACAAATGAACATGAATCGTAACAATAATAAATTAACATACATATTAGTAATTGTTTGAGTCAAATGCTTGTATCGAGTCATAATGATATTTTGCAGGAATTCCAGGAAGTAAGGTATAGGTTTTTCCAGAAATTTTCCCGAAACTTAACATGAGAATTCTGTCAGATCATTTCTGACGGCGTTAGGCCTTACAACCTGACGGCGTCAGGTTTTAATTTTCTAAAATTTTTGAAAGTTTTGTTTTTCTACCGGAATCATAAAAAGTTTTTATTAAATCTCTAACTTATAAACTCCAGGAATCTGAAAAATAATCATTCCACAAGCATTATATCCTTATACAGATTTATCCCGCCGATGTTATGCAGGTTTTCGTGTTTGTTTTCTCAGGTTTAACAGGTTATTTTGGACAAGGAGATGTGTGTGGAATCTAGCTTTTGGCGCTGCTTTAGTCTTGAAGCTTCAACATTACCTTGGAAGAAAATCTAACCATGTTACCTCTTTATCCACCGAGCGAATCAGGGGAGTATTTGATTTCATTCTTTTACCTTATTACTTTTACATCTTGTTATTTGAACATTGGGGACAATGTTCATCTTAAGTGTAAGGGGGGGTAAAGTACGATACCTTAGAGAATGCTATTACGCTTGATTTTTCGTTTGCTTGATGGTAGATGTGTAATAAAACTGAGAGAAATACCTGTTAGGGCAATTTTAGTGCCAAATTTAAATTTTTTTACAACATATAGGAGTGAAACTTTGGTCTTAATGAGCGTCTCATGGATAGGAGTTATATGACTAGCACAAAACCGTACCACTAAAAAATTTTCCACCCCCAAATATGTGAGGTTCGCCCCTAGAATTGGTAGGAAAAGCATTTATGCTATGATGTGTGTACCGGTAGCACTTAGATTCTAGAACTTGCGTTAGGACCATTTCGAGGCCACAAGTGAGACTACATTCGTGTAGTTAGATTTACTACATGATAAGAGGCATTAGGATTAACCCATTGTTTTACACCTGTGTTTTTGTTATAATTACATTGGCTACATTGGTCAAGTAATTCTCCCACACCCTTTGCGTTGTACTCATTTTTAGTACACGATACCCCTAGTACACCCCTCAGAGCCTATCTTTTCGTTTCTAACTTTAAGCATTTTACTTAAAGGAAGAATTTGTTTACACCCCACTTAAATGTACACCCAAATCGCCTTAGCCTACCTTGTATGCACTCATTTTTAGTGCATTATTGTGACAACATTTGTTTAAACCCCAAGTTAATTATCTAATTGATTACATGGTTGCTAAGTCGAGTCATATCCTTGTACATATTGTTTTGGGATGATTGGGACTCATGGGTAAAGTACTAGTATAATGGAGTAATGGGGAAGAACAACATTATTACCCCCATATGTGCTAAATATTTTAAAAGTACTCCAAGTGTTTCGATTATCTTAATTCGAGTCATTAGAATAGTTAAGTGTAAAGTTATGTAAAAGTTCAAGTGTAAGGGGAATACAACCCCCCTATGATGTATTATTTTGGATGGTAGGGCAAGAGTGTATGCAAAAAAAAAAAAAAAAAAAAAAAAAAAAAAAAAAAAAAAAAAAAAAAAAGTAGAAAAAACATACGGACTACCATCCCGTTTCATTTTATGTTTATTTTATCTTTTTGTTATTTTTTTTTCATTAGCTTAAGTCGAGTCTAGTCTTGGCTTAGCAACGTCATATTGTACATGTAATTAATCAAGATCTTTAACTCGCTACCAGTAAAATATCCTTTATCCAACAAAACCGTGTTTATCATATCCCTATACCTAACGTTATAACCCGCTTAAAAGCCCTCTTTGATAGTTTATCTCAGGTGCTTACGCCTAGTGGAGGAGGTTTTCGATCCTTTCCCAAGCCTATGGTAATCTATTTGCTATGACAGGTAGTGAGAGATATTATTCATTTTCATTTATGAGATATACTTTTATGACACCTGAGAGATGTGAGTATCTAAACACTACTAGTGAGGTGCTAGTGTGTAATCTCCGTGCTTATTATGATTAAAGTGGAACGACTATTTGTTGTACTTACTTTTATATTAGCATTAAATGACCCCTAACTTGTATTTTGATTAGAATAAAAGCGCATTTGCTTGAGGACAAGCAAATCTCAAGTGTAAGGGTATTTGATGAAGCGAAAAGTGTACCGCTTTTAGGGGGTCATTTAAGCCCTAAATCGTATTTATTTGATCAAATATTGCCCTAAATCGTTCCTTTTGTTATTTTAGGTACTTTGGAGAAGAAATCTGGAAAAGGAAGCATTTTGGACGTTTTTGGAGCATAAAAGTGAAGAAAACGACAAAGTCTCAAAAATCTGCTGAAAAGTACCTGTGACGGCGTCAAGCCCTAGTGTGACGCCGTCAACCCTTGATAAGCCAGAGAGGATTTTGGAAGATTAAAGGGGGACGGCGTCAAGAAGGTCGTCAAGCCTTGATAAGCCAGAGAGGATTTTGGAGGATTAAAAGGGGACGGCGTCAAGAAGGCCATCAAAAAACCCTAACCGCGGCGAGTTGACGGCGTCAAGCTCTATAACGTGACGCCGTCAGATCTGTTTTCCTATATATACTTTCATAATTTTTAGTCATTAGTGTGCAACTTTGTGAGGAGAAACCCTAGACCATTTTTCTGCCATTTTTAAGGGTTTTATACCCTTGGATCTCCCATGTTCAATTGAAGATAAGTAATCAATTAATCATTCAATATGTCTATGTGTTGTTTGATTATATCTTGTTCTTTTCTTTTATTTAACATGCTAGGCTAGATTTATCTTGTGTTTGGTTAGATCTAATGAAACCTAACTATTGATTATTGGTTGTTGGTGTGTTATTAATTGTATTGGATGATTGTTTATCGATGTTAGGCTTAAGAAAATTGGCTAACCTCCTATACGGTAACTTGCTTGAACGTCTTAAGAAACATGAACCAATGCGTACTAAGGTTATTATGGTTGTATTTAATGCATGAGCGAATTCTAGTGATCCCATGTTAGGAGCTTCTTAGCCGACTCGACATAGGAGTGAAGTAGGAGCTTATAGAGTTGGGGAAGTACGTACGCCACCCCACGATTGGTATTAAGGAATACACCCGTCATCCACGCAATTAATACACACTAATCAACCGGTAAAAGATAGTTAGGGAGTAAGGAAATCTAAGTAAACACATTTCTCTCCATATAAGTTTCACAACCTTTTTATTTTCAGTTATTTTATTTTATTTCCAATTGTAGTTATTTGGGTTAGTTGACTAGCAACTAATTCCGCCCACTCCTTCAAACCCGAGATTTTACTTGCTTTCATAAAAAAATATAAAAATACAAAAAGAATCTTCCCTCACCCTTAGACCTATTAGAGTAGTTTTTCAATCCTAACGACACTATTCCCCTAGAGAACGATCAATCCCCCGGTACTTGCCACTACACTATACTACATCGGTTAGGTACACTGCCTGGTGGGGATTGCAAGCCTCTTGAGATCCCTCGAGAGGTAAAACCTGTTGTAAGGTCGTAAAACCACGCATCACCCCTACAGACTTCATCCAGTCAGCTCGTCCCATATGAAGCAACACCACAACAAGCGGATAATCAACTAGTTCCATATGACAACACGGATTCCATGCTTTACTCAAATGTCGACAGTGATAAGGACGATGCGTTCAACTCGTTGAACGAAGGGTTTGCTTTGATTGCAAGGGCTTTTAGCAAATTTTCCAACAAGTCTAACAACAGACTTCGTTCCTCATCCAACACCCGTAATCAGGCAGTTGTTAATGATGGCAGAGTTGAAATTCAAAACAGAGCTTCTGGGAGATATGGTTCGGGTAGCTCAATGGGAAATTCAGGTGGACAGAGGTTTACTACAGCTGGTAGTAGTAGGAACAACGTTGGTAACACACAGAGGAGGGCATAAATTGTTGAGACGGGGAACACTGGGATTGGAAACACCATGGTCAAATGCTACAACTGTGGAGGGAAGGGTCACTTAGCCAATGCATGCCCCAAGCCAAGGACCAGAGGCAGTGCGTATCACAAGGAAGCTTTTCTTCTGGCACTTAAAGATGAAGCTAGAGGCACTCTTACAGAGAAGGAGCAGAACTTCATGGCGAATGCTTACTCAGATGATGACATGGAAGATCTAGAAGCAAACGCAGCCGTGATGTTGATAGCTAATATGCAGGAAATGAACACGAGTGAAACATGCCCGGTTTATGATACCGATGGCTTGTCTCAGGTACCTACTTCAAAATGTCTCATTGATGAAATTGTTTCACCATCTGCATCTGCATCAGCTGAAGAAAATGTTGGTCAAAATGACTCATTCTTATTCTCTCCAGTCGATGACCAAATAAACACCGTAGTTACATTTGATGAAGATCAAATTAACCCCGTTGTTTCATTTGATGATCCTCTTGATGATGATAATAATGATCAATTTGAACAAGATAATCTTTTGCCTGATCCAGATTCAGAGCTCATGACCTTGCTTTTGACCACCCAAACACAGTTAGATGCACAGAAATCCCAAATTGATAAGTGCAATGATATAAATAGAAATCTAAAAGCAAAAGTTTCATTGTTAACTAAGGATCTTGAGTGCTACAAACTTCAACTATCAAACTATGAAACCAAAGAACAACAGGAGAAAAGCTTTGAGGCTGCATTCCAACAATCTTATGTGAAAGCACAAGATTTAGAACATCAAGTACGTGAATTAACCGTTTCCAAAAATGAATTAATTTTACAAAAGGAACAAGAAAAATTAGATTTTCAAAAAAAGTTGACATTTTACACTCTGAACTTAATAAAACAAAAACAGAGTTGTCCACTTGTCAAAACAATTTTTCTGAACACCGACAAAGTTCAAGGAAACGAGTTGATTCATATTTTGAGGAAATTCTTGCGTTGGAATCCAAACTTAAAGAATTTCAAAATGTTGTGTATAAAACTGGTGAATCTATAACAACCATTCAGAAACTAACTGTAAAACCAAATCTCCAAGGATATGGCTTTGCTATTGGAAGTGACAAACCAAGTTTTTTACATAAAGCACTCAAGGAAAATCCGAAGTTATATAGTGCAGAACATTTGTTTGATGATTCTTTCATGCGTGTTGTTGTTTACAATCGTGAAGAAGAAATAGAACAGGAGGATGAAAGTCGATCTAAAATGAGTAATGTCCACTTTCATAAACAATATGACTATTTTAGAGTACCTCATATTAGCGACACCTTCGTCCCGCAACAAGATAAATCAAAACAAACATGGTCGTTAAATGAAATGAATGCATCTTCTGAGGTAGGCCCTGTTACCAAAGTAGCACAAGTTAATGGCCCTTTACCAAATCCAGGTGTAGTGGCCTCATTTCCAAAACAATGTCGTGTCCTTAGATATTTTAATACTTTTATGGAAGACATAAAATTTTTGGAAGACGCAATTGAACGAAACTCAGAAATAATAGTCTCTACTTTTCTTTCTCCTTATGAAATGGAAAAGAGAGAAGTTTTTCAAAAACAATTTTTTCCACACGTTCAACACCTGCGACTTTGTGCTACACATTGGGAACAAGAACTTCAATCGGAAGTTGCATCCATGATGAACATTTTCGAAGCAACTGAAAATAAGATCTCAGAACAAACATGTCAAAATAAAGTTTTGAAAGAAGAAGCAGATCGGCTTTTGGTGAATGTTCTATGTTCTGATGTTATTTTTGTGATTATGAATTCTATTTTTGTGGCTTGTAATGATATGACTGTTGATGCTCATTCTGTTGATATTGAGATGTTGAGATTTGAGATTGATAATTTGAAACAAGAAAATGAGAGACTTAGAAAAGTCAATGATGATGTGGAAAACAAGTTTTCTAGAGAAATTTTCCAACTCAACAAAAAATTGCAATGGTGTCAAACTCAGAGTCTTGACTTTGAGTTAAAACTACAAAACCAAAAAGATTCTTTGTCCTTTCAAAACAGTCATGCTTCAAAAACTGGGATTGAAAAAGAAAATGCTGTTTTAAAAAATCAAATTTCTGAATATGAAAAGGACATTGATAAAGTTTGCAAAAACAGAAATGACACTGTTCGATTAAATCGAGAATTGGACTCAAAAATTCAACAACAGAAACACATCATCATTGAGTTGAGAGAGAAAATCAAAGTACTAGAAAAAGGGGAAATTGTAAACAAAAATGTGATTAAACCAGGCATGTATAAAGTAGATAAGATACCTAAGAAAGCATCTTCACAGACCACTAATTTGCATACTTCGACTTCTACAGGACTAGGCACCTCTCCTAAGGTTTGCGGATCCAAGACTAACAAGAAGACTAGTGTCTGGAAACCTAAGAGCAGCTCCCATAATGATCAAGAAGTAGAAGTTCACACTAGGAATCTGAATAAGAAGCATGTTATGTCTAAAGTAGAATCAAGCTTTAAAACGTGTAATTCTAATTCTGATGTAACGAATGCTAAAACTCTGAATGTTTTGAATGATGTTATTGTTGATGCTTATTGTGTGTTTTGTCGTACAAGTGTTTTGTCTGGTAATCATCAAGATTGTGTTGCAAAAACCCTTTTGTCATGTAGGCAGAAACGTACAAATGGCATTTCCTCTAGGCTCACTACCGCTGCTAAGTCAATCTTAGGAAAACCGCCAACAGTAGTTTCTAAGACTATCGTAGACAAGACCATAGTTCCTACTAGAACAATCCGAACACCTAGTGCCTTTACTAGGAAGAAAGCAGAATCTAGTTGGAATTGGCAACGTTGGCTACAACATAAACCTAGTTTTACTTGGTTACCAAAGATGCTTAAAAACTGTGATACTAACCCAACGGGTTCCTCCGTTACCATCTCTCCATCTGCATTGTCTTCTTGTGATGCAGGTGATTCAAATTGTACTATGGATTGTTGATAGCGGGTGTTCCCGACATATGACAGGCAACCTAAAACTTCTCATAAACTTTGTCGCAAAGTTCATAGGCACTGTTAGATTCGGGAATGACCATTTTGCTTCTATCATGGGCTATGGGGACTATGTCAACGAAAACATCGAAATAAGCCGTGTATATTACGTTGAAGGCCTTGGACATAACCTCTTCTCCATTGGACAGTTTTGTGATGGTGACTTGGTAGTTGCATTTAGGGAGAAAACCTGCTTTGTTCGAGATCTACACGGAAACGATCTTATGACAGGAAAACGCGGAACGAATCTGTACACCATTTCCTTATCAGATATGACTGCCTCTTCTCCGATTTGCTTACTCTCTAAGGCACAACCTACAAAATCATGGTTATGGCATAAACGTTTGTCTCACTTGAATTTCAAAACAATGACTGATCTTATACGTTATAAGTTAGTCGACGGTCTTCCTAGATTCCGGTATGCCAAAGATCACCTTTGTCCAGCATGTGAACAAGGGAAGAGTACTCGTGCTCGTTTTCCTCCAAAAACCGAGCACGGTACGGATCATGTTCTGCAACTTCTACATATGGACTTGTGTGGTCCGATGCGAGTGCAAACCATCAACGGGAAGCGTTACATTCTGGTAATCATCGATGACTTCTCACGATGGACTTGGGTCTACTTTCTTCGCACCAAAGATCAAGCTCCTTCGATGCTGATCACCTTTCTCACCAAAATTCAGGTTCAGCTCCGCAACACCGTTCGAAAAGTAAGGACAGACAACGGAACCGAATTTAAGAACCATACTCTTCGTGTATTTTTAGAAAGTGGGGATTGAACAACAAACATCCATTCCACGTAGCCCAGAACAGAATGGAGTGGTTGAAAGACGCAACAGAACATTAGTCGAAGCTGCAAGGACGATGTTGATTAATGCTCAATTACCTGATTACCTCTGGGCTGAAGCTGTTTCAACCGCGTGCTACACCCAAAACCGTTGTATGATCACCAAAAGGCACAACAAAACCCCATATGAACTTGTTCACAGACGAAAACCGAACATAAATTACTTTCATGTATTTGGGGCCCTCTGTTACCCAAATAATGATCGTGATGACCTTGGAAAGTTGAAAGCCAAAGCTGACATAAGAATCTTTGTTGGATACTGTGAGAATTCTAAAGGATTTCGTATCTGGAACCGTCGAACCCGACAAATTCAAGAGACAATACACGCTCATTTTGATGAACTTAAGGATATGGATTCTGAGCAAAACAGCTTAGTACCCGATTCTAACCGTCTGAACTTTCCTGATCATTTAGCTGCACCACTATCTCTCAACCGCAAGGTCTTAGAAGATTTGTTTGCTCCGCTGTTCGATGATTCGTTCATTCGTCGTGCTCCTGAGGTATCCACCAGTTTCGCTGCAAACCCTGTTCATATACAGGTACCTGATACAACAGCAACAACATCTACCACAGTTGCTGCAGACGCACCTCCAACGGAACCATCATCATGAGTAGATCAATCAGCCTCTAACACTGAGACTGCAGCTGAAGATCCTCTCACACCTTCTGAAGTACCCACACCCGCAGACTATGACGAAAACGCACTTTTCAATCCATTTGCTCCGGCTCCCACCATTCCGGATTCTGCCGAGTCCTCAACGAGTAATTTGGATCTGTCAAACATGCACCAAAATTTTCAACACTACCCTTCAACCCACAAGTGGACTAAGGATCACCCTTTAGTGAACGTGATTGGTAATCCAGACGATCCGGTCATGACACGCAAGAGACTCCAAACAGACGGTGAAACCTGCATTTATGCACTCACCGTTTGTCAAACAGAACCGAAAAACATTAAAGAAGCTCTCATTTACGACAATTGGATTGAGTCCATGCAAGAAGAACTTGATTAATTCAAGCGTCTAGAAGTTTGGGAATTGGTTGAAAGACCAGCTGGAGTTTACGTTGTTGGCCTGAAATGGATGTGGAAGAACAAGTTGGATGCTGATGGCACGGTTATTCGTAATAAATCTCATTTGGTTGCTAAAGGATTCAGTCAAGAAGAGGGTATCGACTTTGAGGAATCTTTCGCACCAGTGGCGAGACTTGAAGCCGTTCGAATGTTTCTGGAATATGCAGCTCACAAGAATATCACTGTATATCAGATGGACGTGAAGACGGCATTTCTAAATGGACAACTCCGTGAAGAGGTGTACGTCACACAACCAGACGGCTTCGTCGACCCAGAACGTCCGAATCACGTGTACCGGCTCAAGAAAGCCCTCTATGGCCTTAAACAAGCCCTGAGGGAGTGGTACGATAAACTGTCTGCATTCCTAATTGCTAAACATTTCACAAAAGGTTATGTTGATCCAACAATGTTTATACAAAAACACGGGAAGGACATCTTAATTGTTCAAATCTATGTGGATGATATCATTTTTGGTTCAACCCATAAGAAATACTCAAACGCTTTTGCTAAATTAATGAAACAAAACTTTGAGATGTCTATGATGGGTGAACTGAAGTTCTTCTTAGGACTGCAAGTTCATCAATCACCTCGTGGTATTTTCTTAAACCAGTCCAAATATGCTCAAGAAATTTTGAAAAAGCATGGCATGACAAGTAGTGACACCTATAATACACCAATGTCTGCATCATCCCCTAAGCTGGATGCTGATTTACGTGAGACACCAACTGACCCTACCAAATACAGTAGTATGATTGGGTCACTCATGTATCTAACAGCCAGTATACCAGACATAGTATTTGCAACATATCTTTGCTCCCGCTATCAGTCTAGACCAACTGAAAGACACCTCTCTGAGGTTAAGAGAATCCTTCGATACATAAAGGGAACCATTCACTTGGGGATCTAGTATTCGAAGGATTCTGGATTTGAACTAATTGTCTTTTCAGACGCTGATCATGCAGGATGCTTAGACACAAGGAAAAGTACATCTGGGGAGTGCAATTCTTAGGTGACAAGCTTGTATCTTGGCAGTCAAAGAAGCAGGATTGTACATCACTGTCATCAACTGAATCAGAATACGTAGCCATGTCAGCATGTTGTGCTCAGGTTATCTGGATGAGGTCACAGCTGATGGATTACGGATACGTCTTCAACAAGATTCCGATGTATTGCGACTCCAAGAGTGCCATTGCTATCTCGTGCAACACTGTTCAGCATTCAAAGTCCAAGCATATTGCTCTTCGTTACCATTTCATCAAAGAGCACGTGGAACAGGGTACAATAGAACTTTACTTTGTGGGTACAGAATACCAACTGGCAGACTTATTTACTAAAGCCTTGCCTCATGCAAGATTTGTGGGATTAGTTCACCAGATTGGTATGCGATGTTTGACTCCAGAAGATTTAGACAACTTTCTTAAACAAAGTTAAAAGAGTCAAACATCAACGCTATTTTTGTAAATATTTTTCTTGTTAAACACAAAGAGTTTTTACCAAATAATCATTTATATTAAAAAAAAAAAAAAAAAAAAAAAAAAAAAAAAAAAAAAAAAAAAAAAAAAAAAAAAAAACCACTTTTCATCTCTTAGGGTGTGCAAACGTCCAGCCGAATCAAAATATGTTCTCGTAATTTCAAATCTAATCAATTTCAAATCACGAACATATTTTGAGGGGGAGAATTTTTTTAACGTTTGCACATTCTTTATCAAATTCTTCATCATTATCAAAATCTTCATCCAACCACATTTCCATGATCTCTTGAACCAAAATTTTGTCAAAATTTCAAAATTATGTCTTAGTTCAAGGGGGAGAAATGCAAATAATTCAAGTTTTTCATCAAAATGGATCAAGGTTTTAACCATTTTAAACTTCAAGGGCTGTTTGTGTGAAAATATCAAAAAGTTTACCACTTTAGGACCATATGTGAACAGAAAAACGGGTTAAGGGGCTCAAAGTGACAAAAGTGCAAACTTTTACCTATATAAGCTCAAACTCAAGTTTTTTTTTCTTTCACATATTCACAGTACACTTTGCAAAAAACCCGCCAAAACATATTACTAACTCAAGATTTCTGATTTTTCTCGAATACTCAATTGTAGGTGTTAATCATGGTCATTTATGCACTCTAATCATTCGATTGAAATCTTAAAAAGTTTTCTGTGGCTCAAACTGTCCATACACGAGTTAGGGTTTTATGAATCAATTTGGGGATTTCTTGGTTGTTAGTTTTGAATCTAATTATGTTAGTTCTTAAACATAACAACGTGCTTAGGAGTGATTTAACAATGCTTAATTGTTCTGTATAACATCAATTGATGTATGCTGAGATAATTAGGGTTCATAGGTTCGAATTTTTGGCTGGAAACAAATGGTTAAGTGTTTATGTGATTTAAGTGGTGGGATAAGCTTGTATATGTTCTGTGATAATGCGCTTAAAGTTATAGAACATGAATCAAACACATGGTCTAAGTCGATAGATTGCATGAAGTAGAATCGTCTGTGGTGTTCTATATGTTGTTATTTATGGATTTCTGGGTGTTTAGTCTTGATTAGGGCATGGTTAGGATGCTATTAGATCATATCTTGTAGTCTGCAAAGGTCTAACTGATGATTTGGTGAGTTTGAATGTTTCCGAGTTAGGATGAATTTTTCCGAGTAAGCATGATTTTCTCCGAGCAAGGAGAATAAAATTAGTTGCTTAGAATTTTTTATAAAATTTTCCGAGTAAGTAATTTTGTCTCCGAGCAACTTTAGAAAATCAGATTTTCCGAGTAATAAAACTTTAACTTCTCCGAGTAACTCAAGATCTTAAGTTTTTCCGAGTAAGAAATATAAAGTTTTCCAAGTAACCAAAGTTCATCAGTTTTTCCGAGCAAGTTGAGTATCTCCGAGTTAGGAGGATGTTTAAACGTTTCTGAGTAAGGAAACATGTAGTCTCCGAGTTAGACTAGATTTTTTTCTGTTTTGTCTAAAATCCTCCGAGTAAGGATCTATCTCACAAATACTCCTCCGAGTAACTTAATCTTTTCCGAGTAACTAACTTTTTTCAAACTTAGATAATTTTAAAAGTTCAGGAGAAGGACAAATGAGGTTTGATTTAACATGATTGTATGCAAAACATGGTTACATGTCTGATATGTGCATGTTATTTATGATTATGTCTTTCTAAGTGATACATCGTATTAGTTAGATTAAGATCATGTAATATGTCACTCACACTAACATATATATGCACTTTCTATTGTGTGTTGCTATTTGTGTTTATGCTATACAGGATAATCATGTCTCATACATCCGTTGCTAGAGAGGATATGATCCTAGAAGGAGATGAACGCAAGATTAGTAATTCCAACTCAAGAGTGGATTTCGATATACTACCATGTCATCAATCGTGCCAGATAATGGTGGAGATTCTCAAGAGACATTTCGTCAGTCCTGTTATGACTATGTCAGCAAGTGTCAGCAAGTGTCCCAGAAGTTTATATTAACCAGTTCTGGCACAAGTTATTTATCAGCAGAGATACCAAGACGATGGCAATAACCATTGATGATAAGAGAATCAAATTCGATGTCAACACTCTTCGTGCTGTGCTTGATCTTCCTCCACCAGAGTCCGGTCCTAAAGGCTCATTTCGCAAAGATCCCTCTTTTGAGCAAATAGTCGAAACATTGAAGACCATTGGCTATGACGAATCAGGCGAAGAACTCACCTCTCACTCTAAGGTTGACAGAAAACATATTCCACAACCCTGGTTGACCTTATTCACCATCATTAGCCACTGCATAACAGGCAAGGAAACGGGACTTGAACACCCTAGACTCGAACACCTCAAGTTCTTTCACGATGTTATAAACCTGTACCACGTGGATTTTGCACAATACATCTGGACAGATATGATTTACCAAGCCCGACAATTTGCCAAGAAGAAAGCTTACAAGGTACCCTTCCCTCGCTTCACCAAACTGATCATCTCTCACTTCATGGCAAGACATCCAGAGATAGACAGACGTCCAAACGAGAAAGCTCATACAGTAAACATGGATCACATGCTTACCAGAGTAAGGATTCATGCAACCCAACACAACCAAACAAGACTTAAGAATTCCACCAAAGTTGTTATCTGAACCAGTGAAGGCATCTGAGGCCTATGTATGGTATGATGAAGCGGAAAGAGTAGGAAAAGTAGGGATTACATTAAAGGGTACTAGGGCAACCAGAGGCAGAGGTAGAGGAAGAGGTAAAACAGTTATTACAGCCTCTACAAGGACTAAAAAGATCACCCAAGCCTCAAAGAGAAAACTAACACTTCGAGACGAGTCTTCTGAGGAGGAAGAAGAAGAGCATATAGATATGAGGGAAGAACGAAGGAAAAAGCTCGTATCAATCAAGACAGAACTGGCAAAAGTTGATAAAGGATTGGGCAAGGGCAAGGGAAAATCCATCAAAATGACAGATGAATCATTTGAACCCCTTGAACCACTCATGACCAGAGAAGAAGAAATTGAACAACTTAAAAGGGCCACAGAAGAAAGCAAGTCTAAATTCAAAGCTGATCAAAAGAAACTGAAAAGAATGACAAAAGGTGAAGGATCAACTTCATGACCTAGGGATGAAGAGCCATTGTCACAATCTGAAGAAGATTCTGAAGCGACACACAGTCAGTCTGCAAGTAGATCACCAGCTGAATCTGAGGATAAGTCAGAATCAGATCAAGTCGTTCACACATCCTCAGATTCTGAATCAGATGAAGAAAAGGACAAGGATGATGAAGATGCAGAAGATACTGATAACAAAGATGAAGATGATGAGAAAGACGAGAATGATGAAAGTGGTGGAGATGATGAGAAAGCAACAGATGATGAAAGTGGTGAAGATAAAGATGACGTAAATGGAGAAAGTGATAAAGATGATGAGGACCACGAAGATGATAACAAAGGTAACGACAGAATACCTACCCCACCAGTCATTCCATCACCAGTGGCTGAAACCTCCAAGACCACACCACCATCACCAGTACCTACAGTTCAACAATCTGATAGTAATGAACTTAAAGCCCTAAAAGAGCAGATCGTAGCTTTACAAAAACAAGTGACAGCACAACAGGGTGATATCGACGAGTTCAAAACTTACGATATTGAGCGAGCAACAGATCATTATATCAGCAATACGCTACCACAAGAGATCAGCAAGCATCTGTATGAGACAATCCCAAGTCTTATGAAAGAATACGTCAAAAGAAAGCTGGATCGGGTTGTGGCTAACCAACTTTAAACCACACCAATAACAATTCAGACATTACCATCCAAGCCTTCTGTTGATGATCTCAAAGAAAAGTTGCTCGAGGCTGTCATTGATGATCCTGAAGAGAAAGAGCTTCGTCAAGCATTGCGTAACTCAATCAGGAAAGCTGAAAAGAGGGGTGAGGCATGCAAGAAGGACAGGCCCAGTAAACGTCGTCGCGATGATCCTGACAAGGACGATCAATCCAAGAAAAGGGAAAAACGCACGAGAAAGGAGGGTCCTTCTACAACACAACCTACCCCCACTATTCAACAAACTGGCAATGAGGACTTCGTACCTCAAGAGACAGGCGATTTTGATGAAGTTGAACCACATGACGACATCACCATGGAACAAGCTGACACAGATACTACTCCCCCAAAGACTGCAACTGTTCTTGCACCACCAGTTGATGCACCTCTGAGGCCTGCTCTAGAATGGGTCAATCCAGATGCTGCACAATACACATGGTTTGAAAAGATGGTGGATGCATACCCTGATGCACCAAAAGATGTTGCACCTGTTGTAGGCTCTATTGTAGACTTTACGAAGCGACTAAAGAAAGTGATGAAGGTTCAGCACTTAAAACTATCTGACATCATCAAACGTTCGCAAAGCAGGGTTCTCTGAGTTCAAGACAGCAACAACATCACACCTGGAGTTTGAGTACAATTTGGAGCAAGTTGCAAGGGCAATGTCAGAGAATGTTGACTGGAATGATGCACGAGCTTCTCATCCGACCGATGATTTTCAACTTCCCGATTATTCTCAACCTTTACCCTCGTTGGACACACCCACAATCCGAAGATACCCAAGGCTTACTTCTTCAACAAAGACTTGGAGTATCTGATTTACGGCAACACCAATCCATAGAAACGCTATGCTACATCCCTCACAAAATTCCAGGCAGCCTCGTATGCACTAGAAGGATTTGAAGAACAAATCAGCGAATTGTTTGTCAATTCAATTAAGACATACAACGATGAAGCTGTCCTTGGGATTTATTACTTGCCTGATATGAGGAAATGGTTCTACAAATAGAAGCTTACTTTCACTTCGAAGACTAAGGTTTATCAGAAGAGTAGGATTCTTTCCATCACGAGTGCCGAAACAGAATCAAAGTATGGGTACAATTTTCTGACGAAGATCACTGTGAGGAGGCAAGATAACCAAGAATACACGTTCAACGAAGCTGATTATCCCTACCTGAACATAAATGATATTGAGGACATGTATTTACTCAAAGTCCAAGGGAAACTCGAGCACCTTCCCGATCGTCTCCAATACGACATCATCAACTTTGTTCTGATCTACATTCGCAACATTGTGATCCGAACAAGAGTTGAAGATGTTCATCTTGGGGTGGAGAGCTATCAGACAAAATCGATCTTAATTCAGCCAGATTTCAGACCTCCAGGGATAACAGAAAAGCGTCCATACACCTTCGGTGACATACCATTTGGGGTAGTGTATGTCAGAAGAAGCACTTCGCAGTTCATGGGATATCAAGATATCCACAAATTTAGCGATGAAACTTTGATCCAAGTCAAGTCTGAACTTGCTACTATTTTGGATAACCATTAACACGGGAGGAAGCAGGGGTGGTTGAGGCATATGACGTGGAAGACGAACGATGTGAAGTAAGCCGTTAAATTCATAGACCACATTGACCGACGGCTTCAGTTTCGAGAGCAGATGAGGAGATTAGAAAGTTACGTGGGTGGACGAGCAAGAATTCCTAACATTCTTACTTTCCGCCGTCCAGGGTAATCTATGGTATCATTGGTCTATATTTTTGTCATTATTTCATCATTTGTTTAATATGACTATGGCTTGTGCACAGATCACAGTGCACAACCCGTTCTTATAAATAAAGGACCCTGAGGTACGCTTCAGTGCCTCAATCCTAAAATAAGGAGCGAAAGCTTCTTACTTTTGAGTAGAATTAACCAGACTTTTTTAAAGTTTTTCAAAATTCTGCTCAAAAGAACAAGTATTCCCTTGTTAAGGGGGAGTACTTGAAATACAATCTTTGTTCATATCATAAAAGTTCTTGTTGCCTATTCTTCCCATAAACCTCAAAACAGCATATTTTAATCAAAAGTTTTTCAAAAACAACATGATTGTGCTATTTTTGAGGGGGAGAGTACCGAAGTGATTAAAATATGGTAATAACAAGTTGTAATCTCGTATGAGCTCGACTCATAATTAAACCCTCGAATTGACGATATCATAAGTCAGTAGTCGAAAAGACATGTCCGGGACCGGTAATAATTTGAAGCCGATTTATTCGGTGATGTAAACGTGTCTCACAAAGGACTTGTCTGAGTAGAATGTATCGATTTCGAGAGATTTTCCTTGAATATGATCTGGACGGGTAATAATTTCAAGCTAGTTCTACTAGTGATGTAAACGTGTCTCGCAACGATCATGTTCATCGAAAATCAATCAATTCAAAAAGTGCTGACTCTACCTGACATGTGCAAATTTACTTTAAACACCTATGAGCACATGTTAATGGGGAGTATTTCTGAAAATCACAAAACTCTCAAAGTGTTAACAAAATATGTTTTTTTTTCTTTTTTCTTTTTTTTTTTTTAATAATCATAAGCACTTTGAGAGATTTTTCATAAGATTGGTTTATGGCAACAATAGGATAGTCATGAAGGTATAAGGTGACTAAGGTTAGAAAAAAACTGTCCTATGATCCGCCAGAGCCGGAGGGATCTACCCAAGGACAATACCAATAGTTTAGAACTAGAAAGTCCTAGGTATGATGAAAAAAGGAGAAAAGAAATGAAAGGAGAAAGAAGGGGTTGAAGAATGAAAAAGAAAAGGGTGAAAAGAAATAGCCCTCCATTTGTTCAACCTTAGGGCAGAAACCGGGTTCAATACATATGCTACTGGTTGTTACTACGGTAACACTGGTATTGAAGATTAAGCCATCATGGACCCAGTGACGCACTGCACTAAACCTTCTAGCCACTCAGGTGTCTCTCAAAAGACACTTGTTTTCATTTCACACGGAGACCCCTTCATTATCTATCGACCTCTCGCTCCGAGATGTGTTGATATTGAAAAGGAGGCACTCTGCTCCATGCCTCCGACGACCAAAAATAAGCACTTGATTGAGTCTAGAGCCACGAGATACATCAAAGATCTCTTAGGAACACTTAGCATTGTTACACTGGTCGTTCAACAAAAGGAACACCAGTTGTGAATTATAAGAGTGTCCTACGCAGGTCTTAGTAATCTGCCGAGAACATTCATAAGAGGATTTACATATTGTGATTCTCAGTGATTGAATGGAAATCCTGTCAGGGTCAACATCAAACAGCCCTGACAACAGGTCACTTCGGTAATCCCCTGTGGATTACGCTTAGTTGTTCCAAACGGTCTACAGTCATGGAGTGATACTTCGGTATACTTCAGCGACTCATCTGAAACATTGGTACACTTCGGTGTATCTTCTGGTTCAGGAACGGCCTTGGATAGGATTAGAGAAAGTCTTCACACTATGCTGTTGACGATCTCGAAGTCTGAATCTGTAAGTGCCGGATGATTTATTACTAACTGTTTACCTACAGGAAATCATGGAGACCGGAAGTTCCACTACCACCATTTCATCATGCTCATATCCCGATGAGAAGTCAAAGATCAAGCAGAACAACATTTCACAAGTCAAAGATCGAAGCTTATGAAGTAAGAATTACTTGATACATGAAGAACAAAAGTCAGAAGATATATGAGCATGGTGGAAAAGATGCAAAGACACCAGAATTAAAGAATGTTGGTGGAAGGCAGATCGTTACCTTACCATGTCACTTCATCAAGAACAAAGAACAAAGATCCAAATGACGTCGAAGCCAAAGAAGCAAAGATGACGTCAAGCAACCTCGATGATCAATACTTAGGGGGAGATTGTTGTGAACACGTCTTAGATTATCAAATATTAATCATGTATGTAATAGGTTGCTTAGGCCTTTATGTTTGTTAGTAATGTACGACCTGTGTTGAAGGCCCATGGGCCGTGGGCTTTTATCTTTTAGTTAATTAGGGCAACGCCCCATTACACGTGAAACACTATAAATACCCCTCCTATTGAAGGGAAGCGGTTGTTGGTTAATGTTATTCATTTTCTCATTTATATTATGCTTAACCTCCATTTCTTTCTCTCTCTAAATCTCTCTCTAGTATCAAGTAACCTTGTGTGATAAACTTGAGACCTAACATATTCGAAACTCCTTTTAAAATCAGTGACACTAGAACTTAGATTAGATCCACAAGCATAGCTCTTGGTATGACCTCGGTTTTACCAATTACTACACTACACACAACCGGGTACACTGCCCGTTAGTGCATTAGGTAGACCATAGATAGACGAGACTTTATAAATATTAAAACCTGATCAGAAATACTTCATCAAGTATATACCACATAATATGTCATATGTGTTTCAATTCAAACTTGAAGCTACAGTCTCTTATTATTGATAGGTCAGTCATATAACGCTACTCTTGATAACTTGATACTATATATTATTGACTGCCGTAAATTCTAAATTAAAGTAATCCTTATATAGTATAGTAATAAACAAGAGTATCAATAGCAATAAACTAGTAATAACTCAAGATACTTTCATAGCCAAATTCTCATTCAAAGCAATTGTCGATACAATCATAATAGGCCAAACTACATCTACCACACATATCATGCAACAATTTTGATCCCTGCCGATAAGTTGTTTGCGATGACTATTATTATATTACCTAGATCTTGTAACTTTAGGCTAACAAACTTAAGTTGAGGTGGTCCTTGGACACCTCTACCAAAGCTCCCATCACATATAGTAGCATCAGTCATGGCAGCCGACACAAATGTGCTAAGTTGTCCATAATCATGCGCTTTTAGCGCTTTCTTGCATTTCTTGATGTTAGAAATGGCATCTTCATAGACTGATATGCATTCTGTGTAGTTTTTGGAATTTAAGGAGGAATGAATCAATTTTCTAGCCGCTTTAGCAGTCTTTTGAGCGTTCTTGATAGAGATGCGGCCGAGGGTGATGAGACTTGCATTTGTTGATCGAGGATCAGATTTGAGGGAGCTGAAGCATAAAGAAGGATCATGTGTTTGTTTGCAAATATCATTCATTAAATCAGCAAATGTGAGACTGGTTGATAACAAAAAGATCAAAAAGAAAACAAAAGTTAACAAGAAGAATAGGTTGTTGCGCGAAAACCTCATTTCTAACTCTTTAAAATGTTCTTGATGTATGCTATTCTTAAGATGAGATTATATAAAAAACTTCATGCTCTATATAGTACTATTTTCTCAAATTGACAAATCATGTGAAATGAAATTGCATTTATAGGCATGATAACGCCAAAATTAATATTATCATTAAAAGGGTGTAAATAATGTGTAATCCTAAACATGTTTCATTAGTAGATGGTTAGTTTATATAAAGAAAATCAATACCTTTGAACGAAAAGTTCCATGTTTAAGGTCAAAAGTAATAAATTGTTTTTACTTATTTCATATTATATTTTCCCTCTGGAATTTATTGACTGAATTAAATTATTTTCAACAAAAGCACCAAGAATTGACTTTTCTGAAATTTAATATTTTTGAACGAAAGTGCCAACCAAAACTTGAATTTTCTGATATGTTGACTAATAGTCATCATCAGTTTGAGAGAAAATAATATCTATTGTTGATTGAAGTCAAAGGTTATACTCGTATTATATGAGAGATGATTTGCGCACACATTAGTGTTTGAGGTGCACACTTTAATGTACAATCTGTTACAGCATAATGTATACACAGTCAGAGACGGAGCTTGAATAATATTTTTAGAGAGTTTAATTTTGAGGGGCCAAATCTTTAGTTGTCTTTTATTTACATTATTTTTGCACCCCCTCTTGTCCCTTAAAAGATCCGTCCATGTGCACAGTATAACATGTTAATGCATAAGTTGCGGTGTGTCAATCAAAAAGTTGAGAGTGCAAATCATTTCTCATTGAGCTTTGGCTTTTTTTTTTTGAGGGGAGGGGGGGGAGGGAGGGGAGGGGCCTAGAAAAGTAGTGTCATTAGGCCACTGTGCTAATTTGTGAATTAACTCTTAAAGGAAATGAGTCATAACATTCATGTAATTGGTCTCATGTGATATATCACATGCTTAAGGTGTACATAAAATTTGGCTCATGGTTAGTGTAATTTTATCTTTTGTTTTCACATGGATCACATTTTGGTTAGCATGAATATATTCTACACCATGTGACACTTATTTTATTAACTGGTGAAACATTTGAGATTTCGAGCGTTCATAAGCATATCTATACTACTTATAATACAAAAATGGTCAACAAGTTAAGGTGTGAAAACTTGAAATTAATGTATTCCCCATTTTGCCCTTGAATAATTATACAGTATGCGTTCATTATTTCTCTACTATCTCTCACTTTAACCTAAAAACACACACCACCATCTCTCCAAACCGCCGCTGCTACGCCTCAACCTCCATAATTTGTATCCGCCGCATTGGACCACCACAAAAACCTACGGCATCACCACCACTACAGAAACCGACGCCACCGTCGATATCCACCCTCCACCGTGTTCTTCAGCCGCTGGAACCACCAAGACCCAAAGGGTTTTCAAGTTTTGAGGTATTTTTTTTGAGTTTTCTCTTAGATCTAAAGATTTTATTGTAGATCTATACGTTTTTCTTGTAGATATATGGATTTGAAAGTTTTCTTTTTTATGTTAATTTGTTTTGATTTGTGTTTTCAGGTGATTATTAAGAAGTTGTTTGGATGATTTTATTGAAGAGATAAGTTTCGAGACGATGAATTCTAGAAGTAGATGGTTGTACTTTGGTGTATTTGCGTTGTTCGTGTTTCTGGTTACGCCCCGGTGTTCTGCGCATACTGATAAGTCCGATGGTATGCTTCTTGATTCTCAGAGATTTTTGTTGTTTTGTGTTGGTTTGCGTTTTCTATTTGTGATTATTGGCGAATTTCGGTTTCTTGATGATGTTTTATTTACTTATTTACTTGTTGATATGGAGAGTTGCTTGTTTTTAGCGTAATGGGACTTTAAGTTATTTATCGTTATTTGGGGAAAGTGATGTTAGTAGATATTGGAATGGGTTCTTTTGATTCAATTCACGTTATTGATGGTCTGTCAGATTTTGGAAATAAGGTGATGGCATTAACATAGAGTCCAGCGGAAATTAGTTGTTGTTTTTTTTTTTTTTTTTGTCTGCGGTTTTTGTGATTTTTGTAAGATGTTGATTGTATACTGCACAGAACCAAATTGCATGAACTGTATGGTAGCCTCGGAATTAATCCTAATAAACTTGATTCTAATGTATTTACTGGTTTTGTGTAATAAACTTGATTGAATTCACATTGTTGATGTTTCAATCGGGTTTTGAAGATAAGATGTTCATAGAAAATCATTTATTTTTTGTTTTATCTACCGTTTGTGTTTATTAAAATGATGTTGGCGTATCTTAGTATCTATGTAATGCATACTGAAAATCACCATATCACATGAACTATTTGGTAGCCTAATAGCTAAACGTGTGAGGAAAATATTGGCGTGTGCTTGCTTTAACTTTGTCGAGATTCTGATATAGCTTGAAGGTGCTGAATTTCCTTGTGAGGTTACTGAATCGGTTATAGATTTGGTTATTGTTGTGGTTAACTTTTACAACAAGTTCTGATTCTTATAGTTTTGTGTAATATGTACAGTTAAAGCTATTCAAGATTTGCACAGGTCGTTTAATTATCCGCCTCATCTCAAGGGATGGAAATTAACTGGTGGTGATCCATGTCAATAAATATGGAAATGGATTCCATGATTTCCTTGCTGTACTCCCCCTGCCACAGGTAACGGGTCAGAATGGGCTGGGTCTTTTTTTATTTTCTCTCCTTTTTTGTAGATGGGATTACGACTTATATACTTCTTAATTTTTAGATTTTTATTTGGAGATATATGCGAAATTATAGTGGTTCAGATGCATTGTCTACAAAACAAGCATTATTCTTTGTGGTGTTACTTCAGTATATCCAAGATTTGCTCGTATTGTGCCATTAACATCATAATTGAAAAGGACTGCTGGTGTTATTGCCGAAACTGCTTGGGCTGGGGCTGCTTATTATTTGTTGTTGTACATGCTTGTGATTGGCAACATGCAGGTTTGTCACTGATTAACGCCTAGACATGATGCTTTATAATGCTCTATTCGTTTTTTTATTCAATATTTTGCAGGTTCCAAAGTTAGGATGGTTGTCATAAGGCATTTTATATTGATGTTGATATGCTTGCTTTGTTTTTATGATACTGCAACAGACATACCTGCAATCGCTTACTATTCGTCTTGAAGAAATGAGAGTCAAGAGGCGTGACTCAGAACAGTGGATGCATCACCGGTTGCTTCCACAGGAACTTCGTGAACGTGTCAGACGCTACGATCAGTACAAGTGGTTAGAAACTCGTGGGGTGGACGAATAGAGTTTAGTTCAGAGTTTACCCAAGGATCTCAGAAGGGACATAAAGCGTCATCTTTGTCTATCTTTGGTCAAAAGGGTAAATCGCCACTCTCTATTTTGGCTATTTTAGATTCCTCTATTTTGTCATTTAAAATGGTATGTGAATATATGAAATATCGTCACACTTTTCTTAGTTTTATATCAAATTTAAAAAGTTTCGACATCTGACCTTTTAAGAATCCAAATGTCTACTTTCAACTTCACAATTGACATAATCTTTTGTAAGTTCTCCACTGCAATTTTTTTACGAAAAGAAACGTTTTGTAGAATGAGCGGTATTGGATTAACTTGTAGAAAATATAAAAGCAAAATAACAACAATATTCGACATTATTAACCAAAATCATCTTTTTTTCCAATTGGCTGTCATTTTTCAGGTGCCTTTATTTGAGAACATGGATGAAAGGTTACTTGACACCATTTGTGAGCGACTAAAACCATGTTTATACACCGATCACACCTACATTGTCCGAGAAGGAGACCCTGTCGACGAAATGCTCTTCATTATACGTGGTCGTCTCGAAAGTGTAACCACATATGGTGGACGAACCGGTTTTTACAATCGTAGTTTACTAAAAGAAGGCGGCTTCTGTGGAGAAGAGCTTCTGACATGGGCTCTCGACCCAAAATCCGGTTCTAACCTTCCCTCATCGACTAGAACGGTAAAAGCCTTAAGAGAATTCTATTTATATCAAAAATTTAGTAAGTTTGAGAGGTTTTATGTATGAGAACATATTTGTTTAATCAAATTAGAAATTGGGCCAAAAATTGGTTCACCTTTTTATGATCATATGGTCAATTTTTTAAATCTTAACTTCTTAACTACATATTATGTGTTGGTTGAATGTTTGTGGTACGTAAGTAATTAAGATGTGATTAGATTAGTCAATTACAATGAACTTTTGTGTGCGAGTAGTGCCCAAATAGAATCCGTTTGAATCAACCCAGTTGCAATGCATTAGTTTAATCAGGTAGTTGCATTTTTTTTTCGCAATTACATTTTGATATTTTCGCGTTCTATTTTGAATGTTACACGAAACTCTTACTACAATATCGCATATCGTTAATTGTCTGCCGCTAGAAATTTCCGTTGCTATGCATGGGTACTCGCCTAGCATATTAGAATAATCTCATGATGATTAAAGTTGAAAAAAATTATTTAATTTAGATGTTGCATCAATAAGGTAATTGAAATATACAGGTTAACACTATGATCACATATTAATTTTCATTGATTAAAAATGTCAAAGGTAAGTTCTCTATAATTGGCAAAGAGTTAAATGTTTTAGATTATAGTATTTTATGATTTAGGTTGATTTTAAATGGTTTAAGACATTTTGTGTAAAACTTTTTTTTGATTTGTGAAAAAATAAATTCTTAAAATGCAACCAACAAATGCAAGTTTAGACATAAAATTATACGTATCTTTGATCCTACCAATCATTTATCTTCTACTAATTTGACCCATATCCATTATGTATGGGTTAAAACTTAAAATGGTCTCTCCTACACACACTTTTGAAGCAGTCATATTTGATTTGATAGTGTTGTTGAGTTGTAATTTATACATTAGACCAATTAGTTAACTCTTAAAAACGCAACACAAGCACTCCAAATCATGATTTTTAACATCCCGATTCTGATCCTAAGATCTTACGATACTACAAAAAAAAATGATGAACTCAAATAAGTACATTTTATTACCATCATTTATCCTATTTATTTGACTTGTTTTATTATATTATCTGTGAGAATTAATACGTTAATGTTTACTTTTGTAATTCTCAGGTAAAAACAAGTATTATGTGAAACTTGGCGATTTTGGACTAATTATGGAGCAAAACAAGCAAGAAGTTAAGAGTCTACTGAAATGTACAAGATTAAGATCATTCTGCTCCAGATACGCCACATCTACTTATTATATACGGCGCATCACTATCAAGATTTCACAAGTTATAATCCAAGACGGCAAAGGACATGCGCCGCATACAAGAATGGAGTTACGCCGCATCTTCTGGCGGTGTACGAATATTCCTGAATATATTAATCTTGGACCCCACGCGAAGTTAAGTCAATGCGCCGCATCTACTTATTCAATGCGCCGCATCTTACCCTCAGACAGAAACTATAAATACCCCAAATTCAGACGAATTTCGGAGTGGGACATTGTGCAAAATACAGAAGAAGACCGAAGACCACAAAACCCTAGGCCGAATTCAGACGAAGTAGCAGCACAAGACACACCCTAAACGATGATACAAGAGCTGTAAGAAGGTCCTGCATGTATTCAATTCATTAAGTAGTTTTGTTTTATTGTATTAGTACACTTTAATTCATCAGGATTGATGGGCTTGTGTCATTGATTTAATCATGCACTTCAACTCCCCTTAAAATTGCTTTCCCATTAATTAAAGTTTATATGTTGATGTCTTTGGTGACTTTTATTAGTGCATTGATAACATCTGTGTCTAGCTGAGCATTGCTTGGGTCGCCATGCCCCTTCCTCGCCTGTTTATTCTATTTTCTAGGATATTGGGATAGTCATAAGTGATCATTAAGGGTTTACTCGCCGATAAGATTAGAGCCAACGAGAAAGGTTTAATCTTGGTGCGTTGCATCGAACTATACACTTCATATAAAACTAGCAATAAAACAAGTGACAAGCTACTTAACTATCAGGACAGGTCTTCTTATTGTCTCAAGTATTTATCTGTGTACGTGTGTGCTAATCGCTGATTCGTGCTTATTAGTTTAGTTTATATTTAATCATAACCAAACCGTGCCAGTCTCTCAGGCTGAACCCCCCCTTGCGTTAGATTAGGTTGTATAGCTAACTTAAGATATTAAAATACTGATTAGAATAACTAGGTAATACGTTCCACTCTTAGTGATCGACACTCTACTTACCATTATATTCATACTGACCGGGTACACTGCTCGTTAAAGTGTGTGTTATATTGATAAGTCGGCTAAATATAAATTTAAAACTTGAATACTGCTAAAACCACAACGACATACCGTAGGTATAAATTAGAGCAACACAACACACGCGCATCAAGTTTTTTGGCGCCGCTGCCGGGGAGTGAATTGTTATTATCTGTTAATTTGATTAGTATTTTAATTAGGTTTTTCTTTTTAATTTTTATTCTAACCACTAATTCTGTTGTATATTAGTTAAATTGCATTCATTGTATTGTTTGCATATTTTCTGTTTTGTGTGTTATTTGTTTTCTTTTATTTTTGTTTATTTTCGTTTGTTTTTATTTTTGTTTTTCTTTTTATTTTTCTGTATTCTGCTATCGTTGTACTGAGCTAATTCAAACGATACGGCGCATCTATTTTCATAGATACGGCGTATTGCGTTTACTTTTTATAAAATACAACGCGTTTAATAAATTCGATACGACGCATCTTTCCCCAAGATACGGCTTATCCTGTTTTTAATAAAAAAAAAATTTTTTTCTAAGCGATAACGCCATACGACGCATCTATTTTAACAGATACGGCGTATTGTCTATTTTTAATTAAAAACAGTTTTCGAATTATTAAACAGATACGACACATCGATCTCTGTCGATACGGCGCATCTACTAAATCAAAAATCTTGTATTTTGAAACGTAACGAAAATACGGCGCATTAACTTTTGTTAATACGACGCATCTAATTTTTAAATAAATATACGTTGATTTTTGATAATTAAACTGATACGGCGCATTCTAAAATTCTAAGCGGCGTATCTATTTTCTGAATAAAAGTGTGATTAAATTTTAACGATTATAAGATACGGCGTATCCAACTTTTTGGATACGGCGCATCATCTGCAGATATCAGTTATTTTTATTTTTATATCCGTTTCTAAATTCATTAATCTCTCTTCTAGCGAACAAATCCTACTTACGATTTTACCTATGATGACAAATTTTGCTATGGAAGACATGTCAGTGAACGGATATCTTGCTATGGAACTCTTGCTCTCGGATTCATTCGAAGTGAAAGTTTTTGATGATGTCAACTTCAATGTGCTCACGATTGATGTCGATTTATTCTCTTGGGAGACCCCTCTTGAAGCTACTTATATGGAATTCAAGCGCTTATGCAATATTGAAGATGGGATATTCTCTTATGATTTACTAATGAGCTACACTGAAAATGAATTGTTACTCTTATGGCCCATCATTGAATCTAAAGGATTAACTTGGACTACTATCGAAGAAAAAGATGGGAAATTCCAAATTGAATACATGAACTCAGCATATGCAGTCAACAAATCGAGCAACAAAAGCTATGAAGTCCAACCTATACAAACTTCTTATATGCCTTATTCCGAACAGTATTGGGGATTAGATAAAAGCTATCTGGATAACGAAAGAATGTATGCTGAATCGGAGATACTATTTCATGGAAAGTTGGTAAGGTTGATGGATATCTCTTTAGAAGAGTGGCTTGAGCTTAAATACGGTGATCCCAAATTTGCTCCTATGAATGAAGTCAGGCAGATTGTGACCTCATGGTTGACATGTAGTTTTAAAGGACAATTTAATGAGTTCATGGAAACAAGAAGGAACATGATTGGTAACACTAGCTTTGACGTTAACCACGATCCTAACGATGTTGATTTTTCAAATTGGTTAGCTAGTAAGTTCAATAACCATAAGAGCATGGACCGTGCTACTAAAGATGTGTTATGGGTATATTGGATGAGAGGTGAAGATGAGGAAGTAGAGAGCAACAATGGATCGTTAGATGACAATTCAACAATCAAGGAAGGCATTGAAGAATTATTCAGCATTGACATTGATGTGTTCAATTATGAGACACCTTTGTGCAAACAATTCAAAGAATTTAATTACCTTCTTCAAGTCGACGCTGATGTGCTAACTGGAGATCTACCAGGATTCAAAACTTATGATGATTTCAAAAACACCTGGTACTACGAATGGAATGACCAAATACCATGGGTTTGGGATAAACCATGGGAATTTGAGCATATTGAACACACTTGTAAACCTTTCGGCTTCAAGGATGGATTTAGTGAATGGCCAACCTGTGACTATAAGAATGATGGAACCTGTAATGGGGGAAGTATAATTGGAATGAAACGGGTTGGAAACGATGTATACTTTGAAGACGACGATTGGTACGAAAAAGTTGAAGACTGCCCACGTAAAGCAGAGGCTTTGCAAGAAAAAGGTAGAATCAACTACTTAAAAGGACTTAAGGGAGCATCGAACACTACTTTTTGGGAATGGGTGCATGGACAATTTGATGATTACACAAAGCTTAGTCAGCACTTACAGTGGGAATTGAAAAAAGAATGGGATGAGATTCAAGATTATTATCAATCCTTTAACGTGGTTAATTATGATCCCTATGATAATACCGATGAGTCGCGAGAAGAATTGATTGATGAACTTGATGACTATTTAAATAAGGATCCTTATTTCAAGTTTGTTGATAAAGACGAAGAAGAATTCACCAAGAGAAAATGTCAACTACTTGGGATCCCTTATAATAAGCCACCCATGATTATTTCTGAAAAAATTAAAGTCATCAAATACTCTTTGGGACCTGATGAGGAATATGTTGCGACAAAGACAAAAAAATATATTAGATTAAGTCGTATGGAAGAAAATGTTGCGGAGCTATACGAGAACATCTTTCGGATGAAAGAAGAAGGATGGCACGTAACAAGAACAAAATAAGGAGCTGAACGTGAGTCTAACTTGAAGACTCTGGAATAAAGACAAGTGCTGACCGGGAGACAACCCGGAAAATTTTTACTATTTTGTTCTGTGTCGAGTCAGTCAGGCTTGCAGAAGATACGGCGCATCTCAATCCTTAGATGCGACGCATCTCCTGCACTGGTCATATCTTATTTAATTTTCTGCATTTTTATTTTTGACTTTAAAACTTTTTGTCAGTTTATTTTAATGCGGCGCATCCCTGGTTAAGGATGCGACGCATCTTTTATTCTGATTCGTATTTATTCCAGGCTCGATACGGCGTATCTTCTTCCATAAGATACGGCGTATCGACTGACCTGATGATTTTCATTTTAATTTTTTTTTTACTAACTACTAATGTATTATGCAAGTTTGAACCTTCTTAACTCAGGTGTGTTAAAGTCTTGATGGTATTATAGATTCCTACATTTCCTGTGGATACCTCATTTATGAAGCTTAAACGTTCTCATCCACAAGGAAGTTGATTTTTGCTCTTATACAAATAATGGAGGATCATACCGAGCAAATCTCAGGGGAGTTTTTCTGTTCTAATTCTTTTTATTTTCCAGTTTTTAATCTTTTATACAAACAACGAGGACGTTGTTTAACTTAAGTGGGGGGATTGGAGAATTAGAACACTTACCTGTCCTAAACTTTTTCAAAATATGCTTAAAATGTGCTTAATATATCAAAATTTAAAATTTTTAGCATGTTTTTGTTTAAAGTCTAAATTACATAGCTGCACACATAACATTATTTTCAAAAATTGTGAACTTTTTAAAATTCACAAATCTATGAGTGTGCCGGTGACTTGTAAACTTTAGAACTTGGCTTGTATACTATTCGAGACCACCATAATAAGTATTATCTTTATAATTGGAATGACTTGTCTAAATTGGTAAATTTCTAGGATTACACCCAAATAGCCTTTATATGTTATGTGATATTAACTAACTACACTGGTTAGTTAACCCCCGTATAAACCCTTTGTTACTCTCACTTTTAGAGTAAGATACCCCTAGAAAAACACTCAGAGCCATTCCTTTCGTTTCTTACACCTTTGTTATAATGTTTCGTTACACCCTTACACCTTAGCCTACCCTGTAGATTAAAATCCGTGGTTGGTTAATTGCTTTAGGCAAAGTGTGTTTCCTTACATTACCTGTGTTCGCGTGTGTAATTCATTATCTATGGTTAGGTCGGGAATTTGCACAATGCAATTGGAGTGAAAGTAAATATTGTATATCTTTGAGTTTATTTTTCGTGTGTTTACTATTTTCACTATTACAGTTATTTCTGAAGTCATGAAAAGTATGGAAAAATTATCCAAAGTTATCTTTATAGTGATGTGGTGAAATTTTACACATCTATGTTTATGTTTAATGTTTAAAAAAAAAAAAAAAAAAAAAAAAAAAAAAAAAAAAAAATCAAAATCGAAAAAATAGAAAAAGAAAAAGAAAAATAAGAGATGGATGTTTGTTTAACCAACTTATGTAAAGTTTTGTATTAAGTGGTCGATATCACCACTATTTGTTATATATTATATTTATGGATTGAATGGGAGTTGAACGTTATGGGAACGCCAACTAAGGTTATTCTTTGATTGAGATCTTGTTGAGTATAATTCGTGTCTACCTAAAGCGTGTGTTTCAAGTGTTAAAGCGTGAGTTATTCAATGATATGAGTCTTATTCATGGGATGGTTGGGATAGCAATTTACCACACTTAGGATTTTAATTTATCTGTGTTGTTTATTTTTCATTTTACACCAATTTGTATCCCAAATATTATCCATACCCTATATCATTCCTTATCCAAACCTTTGATTTATTGAGATTAGGGATTTGAGCAATCTTAAGTATCGTAGTCGTGGATTCGGCTATGTATTTATGATTTTGTCGCCCTTTTTGATATAATATTATTGGTAAAGATTACTTGGTCCTATCTTTAGCCTATTCGAGTTAAGGATTTGAGCAATTGCAAGTATCGTGTTCGTGGATTCGATCATGTATTTGTGATTTTGTCGCCTTTTCTGGAATTTGAGATCGATAGAGATTAAGAAGAATGATTAACCCTTAACCAACAAACCCTTTTTACCGCTTTAGACTTGTTATTCCTTGGCTTTAGTGGGGGAGATGCGTATACTTGCCAAGCTTATGATAGAATATTCGTCACGACTGGACAGTTAAACGATTAGATTTGCTTTTATCAAAATATTTTATTTTACTTCTAATTCGTTAAGTGTTTGGTTGTGTGATTATGACAAAATGAATACATGCTTAAATATAAAAATAAATCCTAATATCTTTTAGGATACATTTTCATAAGATTTATTCTAAGGTTTACTTGGGGACAAGTAAAGTTCAAGTGGGGGGATATTTGATGAACTCAAATAAGTACATTTTATTACCATCATTTATCCTATTTATTTGACTTGTTTTATTATATTATCTGTGAGAATTGATACGTTAATGTTTACTTTTGTAATTCTCAGGTAAAAACAAGTATTATGTGAAACTTGGCGATTTTGGACTAATTATGGAGCAAAACAAGCAAGAAGTAAAGAGTCTACTGAAATGTACAAGATCAAGATCATTCTGCTCCAGATACGCCGCATCTACTTATTATATACGGCGCATCACTATCAAGATTTCACAAGTTATAATCCAAGACGGCAAAGGACATGCGCCGCATACAAGAATGGAGTTACGCCGCATCTTCTGGCGGTGTACGAATATTCCTGAATATATTAATCTTGGACCCCACGCGAAGTTAAGTCAATGCGCCGCATCTTACCCTCAGACAGAAACTATAAATACCCCAAAGTCAGACGAATTTCGGAGTGGGACATTGTGCAAAATACAGAAGAAGACCGAAGACCACAAAACCCTAGGCCGAATTCAGACGAAGTAGCAGCACAAGACACACCCTGAACGAAGATACAAGAGCTGTAAGAAGGTCCTGCATGTATTCAATTCATTAAGTAGTTTTGTTTTATTGTATTAGTACACTTTAATTGGTCAGGATTGATGGGCTTGTGTCATTGATTTAATCATGCACTTCAACTCCCCTTAAAATTGCTTTCCCATTAATTAAAGTTTATATGTTGATGTCTTTGGTGACTTTTATTAGTGCATTGATAACCTCTGTGTCTAGCTGAGCATTGCTTGGGTCGCCATGCCCCTTCCTCGCCTGTTTATTCTATTTTCTAGGATATTGGGATAGTCATAAGTGATCATTAAGGGTTTAATCGCCGATAAGATTAGAGCCAACGAGAAAGGTTTAATCTCGGTGCGTTGCATCGAACTATACACTTCATATAAAACTAGCAATAAAACAAGTGACAAGCTACTTAACTATCAGGACAGGTCTTCTTATTGTCTCAAGTATTTATCTGTGTACGTGTGTGCTAATCGCTGATTCGTGCTTATTAGTTTAGTTTATATTTAATCATAACCAAACCGTGCCAGTCTCTCAGGCTGAACCCCCCTTGCGTTAGATTAGGTTGTATAGCTAACTTAAGATATTAAAATACTGATTAGAATAACTAGGTAATACGTTCCACTCTTAGTGATCGACACTCTACTTACCATTATATTCATACTGACCGGGTACACTGCTCATTAAAGTGTGTGTTATATTGATAAGTCGGCTAAATATAAATTTAAAACTTGAATACTGCTAAAACCACAACGACATACCGTGGGTATAAATTAGAGCAACACAACATACGCATCAATACTACAAAGCAAAAATGATCCGATCATACGCAGGATCTTTGCGAGATAGTATCCGATCTTGACCATAGGATCTTAATATCTCAATCTATCCGATCTTACTTTTTTTCAAACCACAAGTACAAATTTATATATTAAGTTTTTTTTTTTTTTTTGAAAAGCTGGATATTATTAACACAAAAAATAAAAATAAATAGAGAACCGAAGTGAGTACAAAGAAAAGGCCAAAAAGACCCAACAAACGCCACAAGAGGCAGCCCAGAAAGAAACCAAAAACTATACACAAACTAAACTATATACTAGCAAAAGTGTGTCATATGGACGCTGAGTCCAGCAGCTCCAATTTGCCCCACTTGCCTTAATCCGAGCCGAGATCCAAGCCTTAGAAATCCTTTGAATGGCAGGGAACAAGTCTTCATCATCACTTTGCTCCGCATTGACAACTTTGTTTCTCCAATTCCAAATACACAATATAGCACAACACACGACTCTGTGCATCATTTTCTTTATCCTAGGACAGCCCTGCAACACCATAGAACTTGAAGCCAAATCATCAATAGAAAATGATGGATAGATCAAAGGAAGATCCATATTCCACCATCCCCAAATTTTTCTCCAAACTTGAGAGATACGAGAGCAATGAATGATGCTGTGATCAATGTCCTCTTCGTCTAAGTTGCAGATTGGGCACGAAGAGGAGGGTAAAGGAACGACTCTACGAAGAAGGTTGATTCGAGTTGGGAGCCTATCGCAAGTAGCCCTCCAAACGCAAATATTGACTTTTCGGGGAATCCATGAGTTCCATTTGTGTAGGTTATTCATGGTAGCATTGTGAAACAAAGCAACCTGAATGTACTTACAAAGAGTTTTAGTTATGAACAAACCCGAATTGTCACCAGTCACAAGCCCACTCCCATCTATCCTGCCCATTAGAAGAAATAAGAAAAGTCCAAGCTACCAATAATATTAAGAGTAAACTCCAAAATACATCCCTGTGGTTTACCCAATTTCGCACCATACATCCAAACTTTTTTTTTTGCTCCTTATACATCCCTCCGTTAGTAAAAGTTAACCTATATACATCCCTCCGTTAAAATAAGGACAAACGGCGCAAACCATTTCTCCGTTATCTCCTAACGAGATAGAAAATGTTTGCACCGTTAGTCCTATGGGTTAAGTCTATTTGCACCGTTAGTCATTTGTTACGTTTTCGTCCGCTTTTTTACGTTTTCGTCCTATTTTTTATGTTTTCGTCCGATTTTTTACGTTTTTGTCTGTTTTTTTACGTTTTCATCCATTTTTTTACACTTTCGTCCGCTTTTTTACGTTTTCGTCCATTTTTTCGTTTTTGTCCCTTTTTTTTCGTTTTTTTCATTTTCGTCCCATTCTTTACGTTTTCGTCCGATTTTTTTCGTTTTCGTCCCTTTTTTACGTTTTCGTCTGATTTTTTTACGTTTTCGTCTGTTTTTTTTTTTGTTTTCGTCCCTTTTTTACGTTTTCGTCTATTTTTTTACGTTTTTGTCCGTTTTTATTTCGATTTTGTCCCTTTTTTTTACGTTTTCGTCCATTTTTTTTACGTTTATATCTGTTTTTTTACGTAAAAAAGCGGACGAAAACGTAAAAAAATGGATGAAAACGAAAAAAACCGGACAAAAAAAAAAACGGACGAAAACGAAAAAAATTGGACAAAAAGTAAAAAAAAGAAAAAATTGGACAAAAACGTAAAAAAAGGATGAAAACGAAAAAAAAAACGGACGAAAACGTAAAAAAGGGACAAAAACGAAAAAAAGGGACGGAAACGAAAAAAAAACGGACGAAAACGAAAAAAATCGGACAAAAACGTAAAAAAGGGACAAAAACGAAAAAAAAACGGACGAAAACGTAAAAAAATGGACAAAAACGAAAAAAAATTGATGAAAACGTAAAAAAGCGGACGAAAACGTAAAAAAACAGACGAAAACGTAAAAACAAGGACGAAAACGAAAAAAACGGACGAAAACGTAAAAAAACGGACGAAAACGTAAAAAATCGGACGAAAACGTAAAAAAGCAGACGAAAACGTAAAAAAGCGGACGAAAACGTAACAAATTACTAACGGTGCAAATAGACTTAACCCATAGGACTAACGGTGCAAACATTTTCTATCTCGTTAGGAGATAACGGAGAAATGGTTTGCGCCGTTTGTCCTTATTTTAACGGAGGGATGTATATAGGTTAACTTTTACTAACGGAGGGATGTATAAGGAGCAAAAAAAAAAAAAGTTTGGATGTATGGTGCGAAATTGGGTAAACCACATGGATGTATTTTGGAGTTTACTATAATATTAATCATAGTAGAGAGATCATCGTTGGCTCTTCCACGTGGGGGGAGACGCCAGGCCCAATTCCCACCCCACACATTGTTGATAAGATGCCATCTATCGGCAATCTTGCAATCCTTGAATTGTTCGAGTGCGTAAAGCCTTGGGAATGCATCTGAGAGTCTTACGCCACCGTTACACCAAGGATCTAACCAAAACCGTGTAGCCTGGCCATTCGAGACTTTAATCACGAAGGAATTCTTGAACGAGTTCACCAAGACGTTAACTTTATTAACAGCCTTAATAATATTAATATTATGCCAAATTCCACCAGAACCAAGTGAACTAGCTGAAGAATCAAAACCTCCATCCTCACCATAAAATTCCTTAATAACAATTCGCCAAAGAGCATTTTTTTCCACAAGAAACCTCCATTTCCATTTACAAAGAAGGCCAAGATTTTTTTGACAACAAGCTACCAACACCAATGGAATCCCATTTCACCCAACTTATACCTTTTTGCGTATCCTTGAAACCCCAAAAAAAGCGGCTTCGAATAGATTCCAAGGTATTTATGACTTTTTGGGGAGCTTTAAACAACGAGAAGTAATAAATTGGGAAGCTTCCAAGAACGGCCTTAACGAGAGTTAACCTACCACCAATCGATAAAGCGTTGGCTTTCCAAGATGAAAGTTTTGTAAAATATGAAAAACAATATTAAGAAAATGAAACTATATTAGAATCTTAAGATCCCGATCCGATATTACGATCATGATCACGATCTTGATCTTGCAAAGATAAAAACGATCCTAGACCGATCTTAAAGAACTTGCTCCAAATATACCTCTTTTATTGTAGCTCAGCATAGATATCGTATCTTACATACACAGATTATTATTAAGCATATCAAAATGCCGTACATGGTAATATGCTTAAAAAAAATTAATACAAAATGTATGTCCAATTACTGAAATAAAATCATTGAATGATGATAAAGTTATTAGATGTTGATCGGTTTATCATAAGTAGCCATGGCAGCCTCCTTCAAAGCCTCGCTCAATGTAGGATGAGCGTGGCATGTGCGTGCAATATCCTCGCTTGACGCGTCATAAGTTAACGCCAAAGCAGCCTCATGGATGAGTTCACCCGCGTTTGATGACATTATATGAACACCCAGTATCTTGTCTGTTTCTTTCTCTGCTATTACCTTCACTAGTCCTTCTGCGTCATCAATTGACTTAGCCCTGCTGTTTCCAACCATAGGAAATTTCCCGACTCTATAAGCCACACCTGATTCCTTCACCTGTTCCTCCGTTTTCCCCACAGATGCGACCTCAGGATGTGTATAAACGACGCCAGGAACCTTATCATAGTCCACGTGCCCTTCTTTTCCGGAAATGAATTCAGCACATGCTATACCATCATCTTCTGCTCTATGGGCCAACATAGGTCCAGGGATAACATCACCAATCGCGTAAACGCCTTTTACACTTGTTGAGAATCTTCTGTCCACTGGGATTCGGCCAATTTTATCAGTTTCAACTCCTATTTCGTCCAAGCCAAGTCCAGAGGTGTATGGAGTTCTACCAGCAGAAACAAGAACCACATCGGCTTCAAGTATGGATTGTTCACCACCGGCTGATGGTTCAAGGGTTAACTTGACTACATCTGTGCTAGTGTCGACTGATACCACTTTAGTCTGAAGCATGAATTTCATCTTTTGCTTTTCTAGCAATCGTTGAAACTGCCTGCGGATCTCACCATCCATTGTAGGGACTATTTGTGGTGCAAATTCGACAACTGTGACCTCTGTACCAAGTCGAGCCCAAACAGACCCCATCTCCAAACCTATGTACCCGGCTCCAATGACAATCAGTTTCTTAGGGATTTCTGTTAAGGACAAAGCTCCAGTTGATGATACAATACGCTTCTCGTCAATAGTTACACCAGGTAGTCCTTTGACATCAGAGCCAGTAGCGATTATTATATTTTTGCCTTTGACTATTGTGTTTTCACCCTCAATGGTGTCGACAGAGATTTCAGTAGGAGAGAGGAACTTGCCGGCACCTTTTACGTAGTTGACTTTGTTTTTCTTGAAAAGGGTTTCGACACCTTTTGTTAGATTGTAGACGGCTTTGTCCTTTTGGGCCATCATGGCAGCAAGATCAACCTCTACGCTAGCACACTTTACTCCGTGATTGGCAAACTTATGTATGGCTTCATGGTACATGTGAGAAGAATGAAGAAGTGCCTGAACATCCATCAATTAAGACCAGGAAAAAAATTCAGATTATGCGCATAAATTAGTAACAGCTTACACACACACATGGTCAGTTATTTTAGTGATTGGCGCGTATTATTTGCACTCAACTGAAAACAAAAGGAGTGACCATAAACAAATCAATCATCAATTTAGTAGTTGAGAGATTCACGATCCTTATTTATACTAAAACACATGAATACATAATCTGAAGTTTGTTAACTTAGTGAATAATCCTATGTAATTATTAAAATAACCGACTGGTACCTTAAAAGGTTAAAGATCCTGATTCGCAACCGAGATTGATGCCAAAAATTTTAGCGCAAATCTATAAGTTCTATCGCAAACATATACACAAAGCAACACATTTCAGATCCAAATCCTCAAAATAAACATATAGCTGTATCAAGGATAGCTTACGAGTTCATACATACAGAGATACAAATTCGCTAAAAAGTCAACTGATCAACAGTACACCTCCATCAAATGATCAAAAAACAAACAAACAACTAGTCAACTAAAAAGTAAAAAACCAAAACTAGATCTAATAATGATCATTCTACCAAGTTAATGTAAACAAACCCATAATATCTACTAGTAGTAATACGATCAAAAGCGACGTAGTATATGAAAGTAGTAAGCAGTAAGTTACCTTAGAAGGGATACAACCAACATTAAGGCAGGTACCACCAAGAGCACCACGTTTCTCGATACAAGTTGTCTTGAGTCCCAGCTGAGCTGCTTTTATCGCAGCCACGTACCCTCCTGGACCTCCTCCGATAACTACGACGTCGTTTTCATCGTAAGAGTCCGCAGCGAAACCTCTGCTGCTAATGAAACTAGTACTAGATGACAATGAATATTTTCTTAAAGCATTTGCAGCCTTTCTTCTAGCTAAACTTATTGCCATAGCCATTTTCTTACAACAATATCCCTTGTACTATTATTAGTATTATGTTCTTATGATCTATCAATTTATTTTTGTATGTGTTCAAAAATATTTTCAAATGAAGTGGATCAAATTGGAATATTTATATTTTTAGTGTTACAATATGAAATGGAGGTGATTTAAATAAACCCTTAATGAGCAGCCTTTGTCTCCTTTTTATATATTTTATAGGTTTCTTTTTTCACATGTGTATAAGAAACTTATACTATTTAAGAAAAATAAATAATACAGGTTGGTTTTTGGTCAATACATGCTTTACAATCATTAACTCCACTAATTAATTATAGCTTAAACTTAACTTTAATTTCCATAATGTGTATCACTAGCAGGGTACCCGTATGCCGGGCACCCTGTAATCAAAACTTTTGGTAAACAATATTATTAGATTATATATTTTTCGTGATAATAACTTTACGCATGACGAAAATTTTAGAGAATAAATTTATCGCACACTATCTTTTATAAATATGGTAGAGTACATGTGCATCGTGATGCACTAGCTATACGAAAACGGTAGTTATTAGTGTTCCGAAGTTGTAGATGATTGACGATGAAAGATACTTGCTAGTTAATAAATGTTATACAATATTCGTCACAATATTATATAACGTGTAAACAAAGAGTAGTGCAAATTAGTTAGTGCAAATATATGTTTAGTAAATCACTAAATCTACGTATGACACTGCTTAACAAAATATGAATTACGATATTTAAAAGCTACACATTTTTCATATCTTATAAACTACCTGAAATTTTCCGTACTTTGATATGTACGATTCTTTTCAATCGAATTTAAATGCATGGGTTATATATGATGACCACATGTTTTATTAATTGTAGTTTGAATGAGGTGTATTTTAAGGGTAACACTAATTATAGGTGTATCTTTAGCTTTATTATTTGTATTTTTTATATTGTTGTTTTTGTGTTTGAATAGTTGTACAACATGTTTTATTTTTTTATATTGCTTAATTTAAGTTTGAGATGTTTTAGTGATATTTAATTGAAGAAAATGGATTCCTCCATGTAGTTAAAATAATTTGTTGTATTATTATAAACCGGTCACATTAATAATGGAAACAAGTTGCTAAAAGTCTAAAATCCAAGCTTAACACTAATATATCGACGAGTAAACCCGACCCATGCATTCAAAGTTACTAGATGGATGGGAAAGAGAGAGATGAGGAGGGTGCCGTTTTTTTTTTTTTTTTTTTTCTTTTTTGTTTTTTTGATGAGAAAAAAATTTGTGTGATGGAACTAAACCTCTGTTACCAAAATTTCAATTTTCGTACTTAAAATCCTTGCAATATATTGTCCGCCTCATGATTTTTAATTTTCCTTATTTTATATAGACTTTTTACTATCAAACATAGATATTTTTAAAAAATGTATTTGGTCCGATGGAATTAGAAGATTGGAAATTTTGTTTCATAACGTCTCAAAGAGCCCATATGATGTGAACTTTGATAAAATGATGCCAAGGAACATGCCACTTTATATAACAAAACAACAATAAGGAATCGTAATTTGATCCCGTTTGCCCCTATTTTCAAACTAATACTCATAGTTATTTGTATTATTTCCATTATTCCAATAATTTATATAAACATATAAACTTACTGTTACTTATCTTATAATATGATAAGAATGCATTAGAAGGTAAGATTGTGTTTATACTTTCTAATACATTGTTGTTTCATGTGATAATTATCTATCTTTTTTTAAGTGTATTAAAAAGATGCATTTTATCTTTAGATTGTTTTGTACTTTCTAATACATTTGTAACACATTTTTGGCTTCATTTGATAAATTGATGATTAATGATTTAATTGCTATAATACATTAAAACAAATGGCAGAATCTCTCAAAGACAAATGAAAAATAATTGCAATTTTTTACACCTGTTTATAAAGTGTAAACTAAACTATTATTCTCTTCATATTATCTCATTTAGATTTACATTTGAAGTATAATCTGATTGTAAATATATTGGAGTTAATGTCCAAGTTATCCTAAATACTTGCAATATTTTAAAATAAACGAACAGTTCAATTCATCCTAAACACGTTTGACATTAACTCGATTGTTGAACCAACTCATTTTTCCCAAATATTCAAAACCTACACAAGTACATAGCGGTCGAACCTTAAAATCATAATAATAAAAATATTACTTAAAAGCTCGGACCAGATAATTCATGGCAAATGGGGAGAGCGACATTAGCGACTTGGTATGGGGTAGAATGACAATAGATATGAAAAAGTGTATCATTACGATTGTTTATGTTTGTATGACAAAATATGGTATGAAAAATTGTATATATATTTGAATTTTATAGTGGAAAAGAGAGAGGCTAACGGAATGGATTTCATAGACACCAAATTAGTGAGTAATGAATCTATGACTATGATATACTTATTTCATTCTCAGGTCCACTAAACAAACACCTTCAATCGGAATGAAATCCATAGGCCAATTCAGATAAGGGCATACCAAACGCACCCTGAGTTTTTCCTCTTAATAGATAATACCATGCGAAAAAACACATTTCGTTAAGTTTGCAAACATTTTTAAGTAGCAAACATCTATGCTTAGTTTTTCTTTAGTTTCATGATATAAAAACACTTAATTTTACACGCACATTAGAGTGAAATATGTAATAAAAATCATAATATTTGTCATAAGGATTTTTAAGTATAAAAATGTGTGAGAAAAATTAATTAAAATACGTAGCATCCTATGCGTAATAAGTGTTTGATTAAATGGCAACAAATCATGTTTGTCTTTCATTTTTGATTATCATATATGTTTGGTAACTTGGCTATATAAATATCAATTCGATATCTTAATATGTTATATATGAACCCATTGTTTGAAATCAACCTCAAATAGTACCCACATATTGACGCTAGGATGCACCACTGAATAATCTATATATGATAGTTCGATGCTACTAATTAAAAAGTAGTTCGTATTGATTTCATTAAACACGAACACATGTTTTGCTACAGTGAGACATAACCCATCTTACGAAATGCACATGCAATTTTTTATGGTGTTATTCATGGATAAATATTTTGCCCATTTTGAGTGCAAGTCATTTTAACCCGTCAATAACCCAGCCTAGGCCATACTTGATATTAAATAGGTTATATAAAAATACGACTTTTTAGCTTAGAATAATTTCACTCGAAAAACAAAAACTGTGAATCGCTCGGGCCTTGAAACAATATGTAATATAAATATGATATGCGATATTATCGAAAATAAAGTACCCAAGTTTTCAGGTAACAAAGCCCGTGCCACGCACGGGCCATGATGTCTCGTTCCCAAGAATGAAAATGTACATGGGCTCCTAGAAGTAATTATATAATAATGACGTAAGTTTGACTATTTCGTTCGAGGTCAATATATATCGAAAAGAAGGTCTAGAATAAATTGTTTCCATTTCATTTGGGTCAAACTTGGCGTCTCAACCTTTCAGGGTGGAAACAAAGAAATTATACTCGTAAACGATTCCATATGTATAGAAAGAAAGCTTACATTTTTTTATTTTTTATTTTTTATTATTCTAAATTCGCATATCTCTATGGGTGCGTTTGGTTGGTAAGTATATTATTTAAAGTGAATATACGTTTTTAATTGTGGCATAAAATACAAATTTTTTTTTTTAATAAAATAATAGAAATAAGACAATATATGAATTAAATATATGGCAGTTTTTATAATAAAAAAAATATGTATAAATACTCAAAATCCAATAGGTTGGTGGGGTTAAGATTTTGGGAACAAACCGCTGACGTAACTTCATTTTATGAATACCAAACATCGAATATCTTTGAGTAAATCCACTAAAACCCACCAACCAAACGGTCCCTATACTTTCACCATAAAAGATGGCCATTGTGTTTTTTCCCTAACATAAAATTATGTTATTGTCGTAGTCTTTTATCCGCATAATGAGATTTAGACACAATTTTTGATACATTTTTATGCAGTTTGTCATATAGCGATAACCAGTGACGGACTTGGGTTCTCCTATAGCAACACCTGTATAATACAAATGAGTAAATTACAAAGATGGGCCTTGTGGTTTGCGTTGACTCGCACTCTTGGTCCTTTGACTTTTATTTTTGCACAGATAGTCCCTAACTCGGAAACCCTTAACACTAAAAGTCCTTTGACCAAACGACATCAGCTTTGATCGTTAAAAGTTCCTCGTGTGCAAGGCACATGAGGGTAAAATTGTCTTTTCACTTCTGTTTTTTTCTTCTTTGACCAAACGACATCAGCTTTGATCGTTAAAAGTTCCTCATGTGCAAGGCACATGAGGGTAAAATTGTCTTTTCACTTCTGTTTTTTTCTTCTTGACACACCAGTACACCACTTTCGGTTAGTAAAGAGAAAATTACAATACAATACAAATAACATAGAGTATAACTTACTAAAACAAACCAAACATACACTAACAACACAAAGAACCACCTTTCTCTCTTTCTTCAAACCACCTAATACAGATCTAGAAGATGAAGGGTGTAACCACCACTTAATTAAAGCCATTAAATAAAACCTAAAAACAAAAAAAAAAAAAAAACAAAACCACACAAAGCACCATCATCGTCACACAGATCTAGAAGATGAAGGCTGGTGGTGGCGAACGGACGACAGCAGCTGGTTTCGGCGATCGTCCGGCGGTCGGTTGCCTCCACCATCTTAAAACCCATTAAACCCATTTTAATCATAAAACCTACTCCATTCCCTTTTCTTTTCTTTGGATGACACACACCGACATAAACGATGGCCAGGTTGTGTTAAACCACAACGACCACCCTGTGGTCGTCGGATGAAGTCTCAAAATAGTGTTAAATCTGGAAAGTTATGGTGTCGTTTGGATCTTGTAATAGATTCATACATGTTATTACTTGTAAATTTGGATATGGGGATGATAATGAGAAAAGAAAATTATGGTAATAGATTGATTATTTATTTATTTTTTGGAACTTAATATAGATTGATATTGATGAGCTACGAAAAATGTATAAATGGTGAGATCTGGTAATATATTCAATGTACTAAAGCATGGACTTTAATTTTAGAAGTTATAATATTCCTTTTGAATTCTATGCACAAGTAACCACATCAGTTGCTAGCCCTCATTTTCACGCTTTTTTTCTTCTTTTTTTCAATATATTATTAGCTCTCTACACTTAACTTATATTATCTCTATGTTATAATGTTATTTGATTCTAACAAAAAAAAAATTGATTTATAGTTTGTTTATTTAATTTCATTTAAAATATGGGAGGTAGTGGTGAAAAGTTGTGGAAGAAGAGTTGAAGATGATAAACATGAAGATAAAATCTTTGTAATGATAATTAATAGGAAGAAAAAAAAAGTTTGATGGTTCTTTAAAGTTGTTTGTTGTTTTGAATAAAAGAATATGAATATTCGAAAGTTGTAAAATGGGTTTTGAAAAAGGTGGTTGAATGTCAACTATGGTGGTTAATGATGAGTTAGAAAATGGTGAAGAAGAAAGAGAGAGGAAGAAGAAAAAAGAATCTGGTAAGGGACTTGAGACCAAATAATAAAAATGGAGAGGATGATAATTATAAGTGTTTATTAGTTGGATGTGAGATCAAGAGAGTGAATGACAATTATACCCTCATGTGACTGTCACATGAGAAGTGTTTAACGGTCAAAGTTGACGCAGTTTGGTCAAGGGACTTTTAGTGTTAAGGGTTTCCGAGTTAGGCACTATCTATGAAAAAAAAAAAGAAATAAATTTCAAAGGATCAAGAGTGAGAGTTAACGCAAACCATAAGGACCATCTTTGTAATTTACTCAATACAAATTATCCCATATACATACCCTTATTTATTATTTATTAGAGTAAATTGCATTTTTTGGTCCCTGTAATTTGGCCAAATTGCAGGTTTAATCCCAAAAATTTTGAAAGTGCAGCGATAGTCCCCATTTCGATATTTGGATTGCATTTTTGGTCCTGGATAAAGTTAAATGACTAAAATACCTGTTGTCTTCTTCAGAAGAAGACAGGGGTAATTTGGTCATACAAAATGGAGACTATCGCTGCACTTTCAAAGTTTTTGAGACCAAAAATGCAATTTGTCCAAACCATAAGAACTAAAAATGCAATTAACTCTTATAAATAATAATCTTTGACCATCTTCATTATGAAAATACACACATGCTGAAAATTTTGCAGCCTTTTAACCACGTGATACGCACACTCCCTCGATCCTCTTTGTGTGTTTAATATATCTTTAAGACTGAAGGGAGTGAGGCTACCCAACTAAGGGGCGACTCGCGACACGTGGCGCTGAGTCAGCATGTTGGGTAGCATAAAAAAAAAAGGGGAGTGGGGCTACCCAGGAGGGTGGGGCGACTCGCGACACGTGACACTTGTAATGATTGTTTTTTTTTTTTTTTTTTTTTTTTTTTTTTTTTTTTTTTTCACTATTAACTTATTAATAATAACTAAAAATACATTTTATATAAATAATAACTAAAAATACATATTTAACTCATAATGTGAACTCATAAGCAAAATAATACTAGTGACTAAATGTGAACTAAAAAATACAAATACAAAACAAAAAGATACTAGTAGTAAACACACACTCAACTCACACTGTGTGAAAAAAACCACTTCATCTCTCTCATTTCTATAAATCAAAGTAACCCATAAAAAACCCATTTCAGTTTTATAAGAAAGATTGTTAATCAGTTTGTCAAGATTCAGGTACATTTGTTATTATTTCTGTGGGATTATTGTGAATTGTTATTATTATTATTTTTGTTTTGTACCGAAGATCGAAATGAACCAGCGAGCGAAATAGGTCGCCTGGAGTGAAGATCGCCTGGGGGGCAGTGTGGCCGGCGATCTTGGGGCGTTCCAAGGCCTAATCGCCTCCCAAGAAGCCTCACTCCCTTTAGCCTAATATATCTTTGGACTCACTTAACTCTTACGATTCTCTTTTTAGAAACAATATTTGAGTCATTAAAAAAAGGAAATAATATTTGAGTCGATTTAAAAAAAAAAAAAAAAGAAAAAAAAAAGAAACAAAATAAAATCAATGATACATGACAACGTGGGCCTTTGGTGTACTTTCAATCATTTTTTATTTTTTATTTTTGTAAATGACAAAAAAATGCATCGAACTTGACACTTTTTGTGATTGTGTGTAGCCAACTATTTTTTTTCTTATTGTATGTACTGAACTTTCAAATTTCGATCATTGTGTGTATTTCGTGACTATTCTGCCATGTAAAATGACCATTTTACCCTTCGAAATTTGAAAAAGGTAAGGGTAAAATGGTCACAAAATACACACGATGATCAAAATTTGAAAGTTCAGTACATACAATGAGAAAAAAAATAATTGGCTACACACAATCACAAAAAGTGTCAAGTTCGATGCATTTTTTTGTCATTTGCCCTTTTTTTTTACCATTAATAATACTGCCATTTAATTAAATAACACCTAAATAGATAAAGGATGTGTATATAAGAAAGAGAAAATTACCAAAAAAAGGTAGAAAATGTTGATATAAATAATGCCTAAACACGTTATTAATATTTTTCGATATCTCTACGTTTTGATAATCACAAAATGTAAAATCATTAAACGAAAGATTATGACGTAAACAAGTATTTAGTTGTAAATATCTATTTTAACAACTTAATCACTTAAGGTATGAATAAACAAATGCCTAATGCATTATATGATCAAAGGAACTTTTTCTTAATCACTTAAGGTATTAAGGGGACCGGCCCCCTATTTAAGGGGACCGCCCACGCTCCTCTAGCCCCCAGCTTTGCCTATAAATACTGGTTCATTCCTGGACTTTTTCCTCACCTTTTGCACCCCAAACCTTCTGTTCTAAATCTCTTCTTATATCTTTCTAAATCCTTTGATCATATATTCTTAAGCATTGGTTTCTAAGTGATCCAAGCTTCTACCATCCAAGTGCAAAAGAAGAATACTTCTATCAATCAAGACTAGAAGTATTACAACTTAGTATCATCTTGTTACCTAAGTTGTTAGTTTAGTAAACTTTGTAAATCATTCATTCATTTGTGTATAAGGTGTGTATATTAATTAGATAGGTTTGAACATAAAGTGGTTAGATTAGTTTAGTGTGTAAGAAGTATAGTAAAGGTGTGAAGAAGTAGAGGCGTGAAGAAGTAGTATTAGGAAGTGAAGAAGTAGTGTATAGTTGTGAATTAGATTGTAGTTGTGAAGAAATAGTAGTGTTGTGAAGAAGAAGTAGAGTAGAAGTTGTGAAGTAGTTGTGGTGTGTAGTAGTCGTGAGAAGTCGTGAAGAAGTTGTGAAGCCGTAGTGAAGAAGTTGTGAAGAAGTCGTGAAGAAGTTGTGATTGAAGTTGTGAGATTGGTTCTAGCTACGATTAGAACTCGACATTTAGCTTTGTGTCGTAAAATTGGTGTTGTTAGGAACATGTTTTGTAATATTCAAGTCTTGATCAAATGCGATATATATGTTGCTTATTTGGGCTATATTGTTTGTAATTAGAGTCCGGTCCATTAGTAGCCCATGGACCGGCTAAACCTTCTAGAAACAAGTAAGTATGAGGCGCCCTAAGTATTTGCCTATAAATAGAAGGCAAGGGCTCCTCATTTCATGTTGGTTTTTCATGCATCCTGCGTAAGCTTTGTCCTTGTAACATTCGATTATTGAAAGCCTTCCATTCTCTCTTATTCTCTTCTTCTTCTTGTATTGCTTATTAGCTTATTTACTTATTTCCTTTTTCGTAGCTTAATATATAGTAGTAGATTGAATCTTAGCTTTCATATCGTGTGTGTGTTTGAGATATTAGTGACCTACAAGTGGTATCATTCGCCTAGGGATAATTAGGATCGTGTTTTTGAGTCGTTAGTATAGTTAATTACGTTGGTTTTCTAGATTTCATAAGGTTTTCGTTCAAGTATTAACGTTAAACTCTTGTTTGTGTTGAAAAAGTTGCTTTGAATTCGTTAAAATTTCACTAATCTTCATCGAATTTCATATTTTTCTACGTTAACAAGCTTAATCTTCATCAAATCTTGTGATTACTAATCGTTTAAAGTAAAAAACAATCGGGTTTTATTGGTTATTTGGACGATTTGGTGTAATCCGTGTTATTAGCGAATTGGAAAAGTTGATGAAAAGTGATATTTTTGCTTTCTGAGTGAACTTCGACAACTAAGGGTTTTATCGCAGTTCGAATCAAGATAAGTTAGGGTTTCATCGCATTTGGCAGATCTTCAGTTATCGGCATTGGGACTCAGTATTGTACTTTCTTGTATTAGAAAGTGAAAATACTTCGACTTGGTTGCTTCTCTTCTCTTGTACAAGAGTTGAGAATTATCGAACTTGGAATTGAGATAAAACTATCGCAATTGCCATAAATTATCGCAGTTTGCTATCTTATCTTATCGCAGTTTGATATTTTATCGCATTTTGCTATAACTTATCGCACTTTAAGATAACATATCAAATTTGTCATTGTTTATCGCACTTTCTAGTTTTATCGCATTTTCTACTATCGATATCGCTATTGAAGCTTATCGCATTTGGTGAACTGTTTTTATCGCACTTGGTAAACGGTACTTATCGCATTTGGTGAACTGTACTTATCGCACTTGGTGAACTGTACTTATCGCATTTGGTGAATAGTACTTATCGCAGTTGAACAAAATCTTTTGATTTCCAAACCAACTCAACATAACTCATCAACACATATCTTAATTATCTTTAAGATCCAGATATGTCTCAACCACCTCACTTCAATTACTACTATCAACTACAGCAATATCCTCAACAACAGCAATTTCATCCTCAGTATCAACAACAACAAGCATTCGTGCAACATCATTAGTTTCTCTCTCCACTACAAGTATCCCCACAACAGATCATGCAACAGAATCAAATGCTGAACAATCCATCCTACTCCAGAGAGCCACATTGGTTTAACAAGATGTGTGAGGCAATCAGCAGTCAGCAATCCCGACATGAAGCTGGGAATCAGGATACTCCACCGATGCTGACACCTGGTAACTATGTGCAGTGGGCTAGTAGATTTCTCAGATTCATTGAACTCCGTAAACCCCATGGGAAATATCTTAAGCAAGCCACTGAAGAAGGACCCTTTCCACTTCCAGTGAATGTTGTTCCAGGAACTACAGAAAGAGATGAAACATCAACTCCCATTGCTGTCGCTAACTACACCAATGAACAAACACTGCAACAAGAGGAAAATCAATTGGCAATGTCTTACATACTTCAGGGGATTCCTAATCCTATTTACCGAAGTATTGATGCTCAAAAGACTGCCAAAGACATGTGGGAACATGTGCATCTTCTCATGGAAGGGACTGAGTTAAATCAAAAAGACCTTGAGTCAAAGCTTTACATGGAATATAACAATTTCATCATGGAACCAGGGGAGACAATTGAATCATACTACCACCGTTTCACAAATGTTGTAAATGACCTCGATCGTCATGACATCAAGTTACCTAAGATTGCTATCAATTCAAAATTTCTGGGTTGCCTTGGACCAGAATGGCAGAAATATGCAACATTTGTCAGGCAAACTAAGAAGATTGGTGAGGTCAAGTATGGACTCATGTATGACTTTCTGAAACAACATCAATCTGAGGTAGATAAGGAAGTTGCAGCACGAGGCGGTTTCATCCCAGCACCAACACCTAACTCACTAGCTCTCGTTGCTCAATCCAACTTTCCACTACCAAACCAGGAATTTGGTCAATCATCTTTCCAACCAAGTTTTCCACCACAACCTTCTAACCAAATCATCCCATATGAAGCACCATCACAATACTCTGACAATCAAATGGTCCCATATAACAACTCAGATTCCATGTTGTACTCAAATGCTGATTATGATGAAGAGGAGGATGCATTCAACTCTCTTAATGAAGCATTTGGATTAATTGCTAAGGCATTTGGCAAGTTCACCAAATCCAACAACCGTCTTCGTTCATCTTCCAACACCAGGAATCAAGCTGTTATTAATGATGGCAGAGTGGAAATTCAGAATAGGTCTTCAGGCAGATATGGTTCAGGATACAGTGGAAACTACGGGTCTCAGAGGTTTCAGTCAAGAGGGAATCGGTTCAATTCAGTAGAGGGTAACAGGAACAGTGTGGGTAATACTCAGAGCAGAAATCAGATGACTGGGAATGCACAAAAAGGCATTGCAAATACTTCAATCACATGCTACAACTGTGGTGGGAATGGTCACATGGCAAATGCATGTCCAAAGCCTCGTACTATGGGCAGTGCATATCACAAGGAAGCTCTCTTGATGGCTCTTAAAGATGAAAAGGCAGCAGGAATGGTGACACAGAATGAGCAAAGCTTCATGGCAAATGCTGCATCTGATGATGAGATGGAAGATCTTGAGGCAAATGCTGCAGTAATGCTCATGGCAAACATGCAAGAGATGAACATGTCCGAGACAGGCCCGGTCTATGACACCGATGGTCTATCTCAGGTACCTGATCCACAATGTCTTATACATGAAATTGGTTCACCATCTGCATCTTCATCTACAAATGACAATTCTGTTCAACATAATTCATCATTTTCATCTCTATCAGATGATCAAATAAACACTGTTGTATCATTTGATGATGATAAAACCGTCGTTTCATTTGATGATTCGATTGACGATGAAAATTTGGATCATCTTGAACAAAATGATCCTTTGCTTGATCAAGATTCAGAGCTTCAGGCCTTGTTAATGACCACCCAATCACAAATTGAAAAATGCAATGAAATCAATAATAATCTGAAAGAAAGATTGCAATGTTAACGAAGGACAATGAGTGCTACAAACTACAACTTTCGGGATATCTAAAACAAGATAAACGTGAAAAAGGTTTTGAAATCGCTTTCCAACAAGAGTATGTAAAAGTTCAAAATTTAGAAAGTCAAGTTCGTGAGCTAACCGTTGTCAAAGCTGAGCTTCTCTCTCAAAAAGAAAAGGATCAATTTGAATTTAAAAAACAAATTGATGCTTTAAATTCTGAATTGTTAAAAACTCAATCAGAGCTTTCAACATCTCAGTAGGATTTTCTTGACGAAAAGCAAGCCACTAGGAAACGTGTTGACTCATATCTTGAGGAAATTCTGGATTTGGAAACCAAACTCAAAGAATTTCAAAATGTTGTGTATAAAACGGGTAATTCTGTAACATAAATTCAAAAACTATCTGTGAAACCAAGTCCTAAAGGAGTAAGTTTTGCACTTGGAAGTGACACACCCCGTAATTCACACAAAGCACTCAAAGACAATCCTAAGTTATACAATGCAACATTTTTGTTAGATGATACCTTTCAACGTGTTGTTATGTATTCTATTGATGAAGAAACTGATTTTCTTGCACAAAAGATTGAGGGTCGATCAAATTCACAAAAAGAGTTTTCAAGAGTACATTATGATTATAATGCACGACCTCATTTGAGCAAATCGTTTGTCCCTCCTAAGGACCATCCAGAACAAACGTTAACATACACAAACATAAATGCTCCTTCGTCTATAACTTCTGTCCCCACAACTGCTGCACAATTCAAAGATTGTTTGACAGAGGATCTTGTTGATCCACAAATGCCTAAAAAATATCAGGTTCTTCGATATTTTCAGACATTTATGGACGACATTTCTCGTTTGGAGAATGAAATTGAGTTTAGTTCTCAAATTCCTGTCTCTTCTTTTCTTTCTCCTATTCAAAAAGAAAAGAAAGAGATTCTTCAAAAGAAAATTCTTCCTCATGTCAGAAATCTGAAGAAATGCGCAACAAAATGGGAAGATGAGTTATACACGGAAGTAGCATCTATGAAATCCATTTTCAAAGCTAAAGATGACAAAGTTCAACGTCAAAAACTTCAAAAGAAATTTTTAGAAAAAGACAATGATCGACTCTTAGAAAAAGTTATGTGTTATGACGTTGTTTCTGTGATTATGAATTCGCTTTATGAGTCATGCAATGAATTACTTGTGAAAGATCATGCTGTAAATGATGAGATGTTGCACAAAGAAATAGAAAATTTGGTCAAAGAGAATGAGGATCTTCGACAAATCAACAATGATGTGGAAAACAAAGTTTTTAATCTTCAAAACAGGCTTGATTGGTGTCAAAATCAAATTGCAGAATTTGAACTAAAATTTTAAAATCTCATAGGATCTTTATCATTTCAAAACAGTCATGTTTCTGATAATCACAAGGAAACAAAGGCTTTCTTACGACTTAAACTGTTTAAAAATGAAAAGGAACTGGAAGAAATTCTTCAAAACAGAAATGACACAGTCCGCCTCAACAGAAAATTAGATTCACAAAATCAAGAATTCCAACACATCATTGTTGATCTGAAGAAGAAAATCAGAGTTTTAGACAAAGGCAAGGCAAATGTTCATAAGATTTCCCCAGGGATGTATGTAGTAGACAAAACAATTACCCAAGCATCAGACTCAACCATAATGCAAACACTTCTACTTCCACAGGACTAGATACTATCTCTAAGGCTAGTAGTTCCAAGACTCCCAAGAAACAACAGAAGAGAAGAGTCAGGAAGTCTAGGAATGGATCATCTAAGTCTTCAGAAGTTCAAGAAAGTAGTTTGAATAACACAGATGTACTGTCAGGAATAGAATCGACCTTAGCAAAGTCTAATTCTAGGAATGATGGAACAAATGTTGAATCTATGAATGATAATGTTAATGTTTTGGTTGATGCTAGTTGTATTGTTTGTCGTGCTAGTATATTATCTGGTGATTATCAAAAATGCATTGCTAACACTTTGTTGAAACGTAAAAAGAAACGAACTCGTGGCTCTTCCTCTAGGCTCAAAACTGTTGCCAAGTCCATTTTAGGGAAACCACCACTAGTTGTTTCAGAGCAAACTGTTGAAACACCCATAGCCAAACCTAAGACAACCAAATCACCTAGTGCATTCATTAGGAAAAAGGCTGAGACTAGTTGGACATGGCAATGTTGGTTACAAAACACTTCAGGATTTAAATGGTTACCAAAGATAATTACCTCTTGTGTTACTAACCCAACGGAGCCAACCGTTACCAATTCTCCACCTGTTTCCAATGTTTGTGATGCAGGTGATCCAAATTGTCCTATGGATTGTTGATAGCGGGTGTTCCCGACACATGACCGGCAACCTCAAACTTATTACAAACTTTATCGCAAAGTTCATCGGCACGGTCAGGTTCGGGAATGATCACTTCGCAGCAATAATGGGCTATGGAGACTATGTTAACGGGAACATCGAAATAAGTCGTGTGTACTATGTTGAAGGTCTGGGTCACAATTTATTCTCGGTTGGTCAATTCTGCGATGGAGACTTAGAAGTAGCATTTAGGGAGAAAACCTGCTTTATTCGTGATCTTCAGGGAAATGATCTGATGAAAGGAAAACGGGGAACTAGTCTTTACACCATCTCCTTTGAAGGAATGACAGCTTCAACTCCTATATGTTTACTCTCCAAGGCTCATCCCACGAAAGCATGGTTATGGCATAAACGATTGTCTCATCTCAATTTCAAAACCATGACCGACCTGGCAAAGCATAAATTGGTAGATGGTTTACCAAAATTCCGATATGCCAAGGATCATCTGTGTTCTGCATGCGAACAGGGAAAAAGTCACCGAGCTCATTTTCCACCAAAAACAGAACATAGCACAGACCACGTCCTACAACTGCTTCATATGGATTTGTGTGGTCCAATGCGGGTTCAGTCTGTAAATGGGAAAAGATATATTCTGGTAATAGTGGATGACTACTCAAGATGGACATGGGTTTACTTTCTCCGCACAAAAGATCAAGTTCCGTCTATAGTTATCACGTTTCTCACAAAGATTCAAGTGCAAGTTCGCAACACCGTCAGAATCATTCGTACAGACAACGACACTGAATTCAAAAACCAAATCCTTCGGGAATTTACAAGAAACATGGGATTGTTCACCAATATTCTATAGCTCGCACTCCTGAACAGAATGGTGTAGTTGAACGACGAAATCGTACACTCGTGGAAGCAGCTAGAACTATGTTGATCAATGCCCAATTGCCAGATTATCTTTGGGCTGAAGCTGTTAACACTGCTTGCTACACTCAGAACCGCGACATGATCACCAAAAGACATAACAAAACTCCATATGAACTAATACAAGGTAGAAAACCCAATATCAACTACTTTCATGTCTTTGGTGCCTTATGTTACCCAAAGAATGATAAAGATGATCTTGGTAAATTGAAGGCAAAAGCAGATATAGGGATATTTGTTGGTTATTGTGAGAACTCCAAGGGATACAGAATTTGGAATCGTCAGACCGGAGACATTCAAGAGACGATACAGGTTAATTTCGATGAACTCACAGAAATGGCTTCTGAGCAAGACCGCTTAGAACCCGAACATAACCGTCTAAACTTCCCTGAATCTTCGGCTGCCCCTTTACCTTTTAACAGGAAAGATCTGGAAGATTTGTTTGCACCAATGTTTGATGAAGTTCGTGTTCATAGTGCATCAGATGCTTCCACCAGTTTCGCAGCTCAACAACTCCCAAATCAAGCACCTGATCAATCTGCCACAACCACTACAACAGTTGATACCAATGCACCACAACCTGAACCTTCATCATCTATGGTTCAAACACCTCCACCTGCAGTTGAAGATTCTTCCCCCACTTCTAACCAAGTTCCCACACCTTCTGATTATGACGGGAATGCATTTTTCAATCCATTTGCTTCACCACCAACCATTCCAGACATAGGAGAATCATCCTCGAGCAACATGGACCCGTCATCTCATCAAAACAACATTCAACATTTTCCTTCCACCCACAAATTGACAAGAGATCATCCTTTGGTAAATATAATTGGAAATCCTAACAATCCAGTCATCACAAGACAAAAACTTCACTCAGATAGTGAACACTGCATGTATGCACTCAAAGAAGCCCTTACATACGAGAACTGGATTGAATCCATGCAAGAAGAGCTGGAACAATTCAAACGTTTGGAAGTTTGGGAATTAGTTGAAAGACCAGATGGAGTTTATGTTGGTCCCTTTACACGATTAGAATTAACTAGAAAGTTAATCTATTGGTGTTATGACTAATACAATGTTTAAGGATTATTCTAACAGTTATAAAACGTGAATGTAAAAACAACAATATTTTTCAACGTTTAAATTCTTATTAGAAATAATTCCAAGAATCTATACCCAAGTGTTTTGCGGAACAAAGCACTTGGGATTGAATAGACAAGGGTATGGGGTGTCTCCTATCGAAACTCAAGTTTTGCTTGAGTGGTAACAATATACCCACTGAGCTATCTCAGTGAGTTGTATACTCTTTGTAGGAGAGAAGTTCCTTTGTAAAAGTTCAAGACTTTAATTATACAAAGCACACTTTAACTTCTCTCACAGTTGCTCTATTTATACACAAGTATTCTAAGTATAAGTGATTAAATATAATACAAGTTGTTGAGGTTGCGTGTCTGACAATTACAAATAGTAATTGTCATTTCCAAGAACCAATAGGAAAGGGCTAAATAAGTCTTTGGGAGTTGTTGGCTGACACTCCATGACTTTTAGCCACAATAGGGAAGGTTGAGTCTGACAAGAGAAGAGTGTTGGGTTTACACTCTTATCTTCTCAGATCTTTTCCCTATTGTTCCCGCCTTTTCTTCAGGCGTTGGTTCCTCAGTCATTCAATCACTTTGTTGGTTGAGGAGACTGGGGTTCAGTGAGCTCTTATCCAATACTCACTGAATCCATCATCTTCTTCTTTGGCTTAAGTCCTACTCAGGGAGTACCGCCTTCCTGAGTAGTGAATCTTTCTTCTTGAATTCGCCTTAAGCATCCTGAAGATGACTCACTGAGAGGCTGTTCTCTCAGTGACTTGAATTGTTCTCGGTTTAAGTTAACACTTAGTTAATTTGTGTCCAAATCATGTTCGAAGCATTCTTGGGTTTTACATGACCCAACAATCTCCCCCTATTTGGATATAAATTATTCCTAAGTGTTTTGATCAGATATGAGTGAGCTAACGACTTCTGCTCATACTGAATGTACTAGAATGTAAATAAGGACACTGAAATAATAAAAACATCATCTTATTAATATCATTTACAAGTCCTAACAAAACTAAATACAAAAAGGGATAGTGGTGGGTATTCAGGCAGGTCATCAGTTCAACTTGATTCCAAGGGCTTCAAGCTTGGGCTTCTTCGACTGCAGCTCATGTTGGTCAGGATGTTCATTGATTTTTCTTTTCAGGTCATGACAAAACCTCACATTCTCAGGACTCTTGAGTGGAGAGGCCATCATTAGAAAGCCTAGCATTGCTTTGATCCCTGATAGATCTATATCACTCCACCTCTGGAAGGCTTTGTCACCAAACTCATCAATGAAGAACAACCCTCTTTCAGGCTGTTCAATGACCATATTGTTTTTTGAAAGGAACACCTTCAGGGAGAGCCCTATTGCAGTCAAGACCAGGAATCTTGATCTCAGGCTCAGCTTTTATCTTCTTTCTTTTCCTTGAAGAAGACTGAGAGGAAGCAGGTTGTGCAGATTCAGGGAGAAGAGATTGAATGCCAAGTTCCTGAGGTGCTGCTGCCAATCTTTCATACCTCAGACTCAATGACTTCATCAGATTAGGGACCACAACATTTGATTTCTTTGCTATTAATGGACCCAACTCGTCCAATTCAGTGATCCCAAAGTCAGCAAATCTGAAAGGTGAATGAACATCAAAGTTTCTCTTGTCAGCACCTCTGTAGACAGTGACAACGGCAGGATTGGTGTTTCTTTGAATATGAACATCAGTGATTGGTTCTGGCTTCATCCTTTCAGTCATATACCACTGATATTTCTTAATCCTATTCTGCCTGATCTCTTCAGCCCTTTTGGCTCTTTCCTCCCTTTTCTGCCTGAGAGTGGTCATCTCCTCAGACTGAGCTTTCACAAAGGTCATACCACCTTTTCTTCCTGAGAGATCCTTAGCCTCAAGACCAATTTTCTCAGCCTCTTCATGAACAACCTTGATTAAGGCAGACTTGCTTGCCTTCTCCTCTTCCTTCAACTTCTTCTTTGCCTCCTCTTCCTGAAGATAAGTACTGAGTTCATCAGCTGAGAAGTGGTAAAGAACTCCATCAATTTCATATGGGATCCTGAGTGGTGATTCAGGATCCTTTGCAACCGTGATAGGTGCTGGTTGAGGCTCAGGCTCAGTGAGAATACCTTTGCCTTTATCTTGATGGGAGGAAGAGGCTTTAGGAATGTCTTCCTCAGTGTGAGAAGGAATCTCCCCCTCAGTGTGAGAAGGAGGTTGTTGGCTTTGGCTTGAGACTCCAGTGTCTTTCTCCCCCTCAACTGTTGCTTGAGCCATGGTGATAGCAAGAGTTGGAGTCACTGGAGCAGTAGGACCTTTGAAGGCCTGATAGATCTCATTCATCATTGATTTGATGTCCGAGGTGTCTTTTTGAAGACTTGAGATCTGATCTTCCAGAGAAGCCTGAGAAGCCTCGATGCCTGACATCCTTTACCCAAGAGACCATTCCAAGGATGTTGAAGATTGTGCCCAAGTACCAAGATGTTTTTCCTGAAGACCCATGGAAGTCCTGATTGAGTCCAAGGAGGTAGTAAGACCCTGAAGTTTAGAATCCTTCAGTAAGCTGAAGAGATCATGGATTTCAGCTGACTGCTTCTGATAAGTCTCCGCAGCTTGAAGGATCTTTTCAGTGAGTATGGGGTCATCCTTAACAGCTGACTGAATAGTACCAAGGCTTTTGGTGATGCCTTCAAGAGAAAGATTGAACTTCTGGAAATGAAGATCAATAGCTGTCAGGGAATGTTTGGTGTCTGATTGGATTTCGATCACATCTTCATGAAAACTTTCAACATCTGCCTTCAGGTTGGCATAGTGAACAGCTGCTTCAGTGTGTTGATCAAACATCTCATCAGTGAGACCAGTGAAAAGAGCATTGTTGGTCTTCAGTAGGAATTTGACCAACTTTCTTTCAGTGAGGGGAAGAGAGTTATCATACTTCTGGAGAATGTCAGTAGATGAATCAGAAGATTGAGAGCCTGACTCTTCACTTTGGCTTGGAGAGGACTGATGTGATGGATCAGGTTGTTCAGGTGTACATCAGTTTCCATATCCTCTCCTGCCTCAAAAATTTCTTCTTCACTCTCTTCCCTGAGCTCTTCATCAGACTCCATAAAAGCCTGATAGTCCCCCATGGACTCAATACCCAAAAAATCAACCGGCTCCTCTTTATAAAAAGATTTGCCTTCGGTTTGGTCAGGTCCTGACCCCTTTGTTATAATAACTGAGTGGGTTGTCTCAGCCTGACTAGCCATAATAACTGGGGTAACACCAGCCTGGCTTTTGGGGGCAGTTCCTGAAAGACTGGATCCGCCTGAGGGGTTGATGGGTTCCATATCAGCGGTTTGTTTCTTTCCCTCTGAGTCTTTGTCCCCCTTAGCACCTTCAACTACTGATGGGTGCTTTTCAGTAGTATCACTAGGTACTGATTGTGAGAGTTTGTGGACCCCCTTCCCATCAGGATTGTACTGTCCTTCAGGGGATTTAGGATCCTTTTCTCCCTGAGATCCTGAGGGTGATTGCTCAGGAACGTTAGCGGGATGTGAGTGTTTGTGGGTCCCCTTCTCAGTAAGGTAGTTCTGCCTTACCGAGGATTTAGAACCCTTTCCTCCCTTGGGAACTGATTGTTTTTTGACAGCTCCTTCATCGGGATGTGAGGGGGTGTGGGTCCTCTTCCCAGTAGGGTGGTGCTGCCCTACCGAGGGTTCAGGACCCTTTCCTCCCTTGGGCACTGATTGTGATTTATCAGTACCTTCATCGGGATATGAGGGGGGAATGCTTCCTGATCCCTCTGACTTGTTTATGTCAGTTGGACCATGTGGAATGGGTGTGCCCGAGGTCACTGAGGATGATTGCTCAGTGACTTCCGTTGGCCTTTGTTTTGAGGTCAAGAGGGTCTCAGAAATGGGTGTCTCAGAGGTCTCGGCCTTTTTCAACCTCTTTTTAAGGTTGAGTTGGTTTTGAGGATCAGTCTCAGTGGCGAGTGGCTTGGGTCTAACCACCTGGCTGGACTGACCCTTCTTTGTCTTCTTCACCTTTTTGGTCGGTGAAGGAACTGGAGAGATAGCGTCATTACCCTGAATGACTGATTGCATGTATTCAGTCAGGGCAATAAGTGTAACCTCACTGATGCTACTAGTGAAGTTTGACTTGTGCAGTACCTCAGGCTTCGTACCTTCTGCATCAGTCCTCACATAGTCAGAACCGAGTAGGTCCTGAAGCACACAGGAAACAAATCTAGGATAGGACATGTGCCTTTGCCTATGTTTTCCTGAGAGCTTAGCAACGAGGTCTCGGAAGATTATTCCTCCGATGTCTATTTTTGTACCCTCAAGGAGACTGAACAACATCAATTGTTGTGATGAGTTCAACTGTTCCGTAGAGGATTTATTTCCACCCAGGACCTGAATGACAAAGGTCATCAGTATCCTCCAAATAGGGTGGAACCATGTTTTGACTACTGGAGCCTTTTCCAGTAAGCCTCCCACAGACATTCCTGGACGTCTGGGGTCATGGGGTGCAAGAAAGGTCAGTTCATTCTTTATGTCCTGATCAGTAGGGTTGGGGGAAAAGGCTTCAGCAAAGTCAAGGCCTGTGGCTTTGATGAATGCTGAGTAGTCAAAGGAGAGGGTTCTACTCCCATTCATCACCGTGAAGGTGATGATTGACTCTTTGGTGTCTTTGGGGCTGGTTGCCACAGCCGTACACCAGAATTCCCTCAAATAGTCATGGTAGATGACTGAGGGGGTATGGGTGAAAGCCTTTGCAAGAAAACAATTACGAAGATATTTCATAACGTTCTTGTAGGCTGGGTAGATTTGTGGATATGAGAAATTTCCCACCACATTATTTTTGGTTAGGTCTACACCCTCCATTGTGAAATCCACGTTGGGGGCATATTTCACAGCTTTAGAAGAAGCCATTTATGGGTAAGTCTGGGTTTGACTAAGGTTAAAGGGGTTCTAAAGCTTAAGAATGCACACACAATTTGTTTTTGAGAATAAAAAATGGCAGAGTTTTGCTTAAAATTCTATAAAAACGTGTGTATGTATTCTTCTGGTTGGGGTAATTATAGGAAAGAGGAGATGAGGGTGTTTTGGTCATTTGAGCAAATCTTTATTTATTCAAAAATTATTTGGAAATTGGTTTGAATAATAAGTTTTGGGATCCGCATTTAATGCCAACACTCCACTTTCCTGGTTTGGCGCAACAGTCGAGGTGAACAGTTGAGCAGTTCTGCAAAAGTGCAACTTACAGAGATGAGTCATCACATATTTGAAATGTGATTGGAGAGGCATTTAATGCCAAGTGGGAATGTGGTGGCCCATAGGTGGAAGCCAGAAAGGCTAAAAAAGAACAAATATTCTTGAATTAAATATGTGTTCAGTTACCAACCTCGGACATTTACTAACTAGATACTTAGAGCATTTAAGTTAGTATTTAATGTCCTTTTCAGGGTCCTGAATGACTTTTCATTCAGTGATTGGTTTTCAGGGACTTGGGATTAGTCACTGATGACTCAGGAATGAGGAATGATTCCTGAGACAAGGATTCAGGAACTTGGGTTTAGTTCCTGAGGATGAGGATTCAGTGAGATGTTTTCACTGATATACATATTCAGTCAGGGACCTGAGATGTTAAGAATTTACACTTTTAGTTGGAAGAGAGAAAAAAAATTAGTCAGTGGACTGATTCTCTATATCCAACATTCCTAATTCAGCTTTCAGTCTTGTGAAAGTTGGTTCATCCAAAGGTTTGGTGAAGATATCAGCTAACTGATATTCAGTAGGAATGAAGTGTAATTCAATGTCACCATTTATGACATGGTCCCTGATGAAGTGATATCTGATATCAATATGTTTTGTTCTCTGATGAAGAACAGGGTTATTAGAGATTGCAATTGCACTTGTGTTATCACAAAAGATGGGTACCATCTTGTACTGAATTCCATAGTCACTGAGTTGACTTTTCATCCAGAGTACATTTGCACAACAACTAGCTGCAGCAACATATTCAGCCTCAGCTGAGGATAGGGCAACTGACTGTTGCTTCTTAGCACTCCAACAGACTAATTTCCCACCAAGAATTTGGCAAGAGCCTGATGTGCTTTTTCTATCCATGTTGCATCCAGCATAGTCAGAGTCTGAGTATCCTTTGAGATCAAGTCCTGAGCACTTTGGATAGTATAATCCAAGGTTAGGAGTGCCCTTCAGGTACCTGAATATCCTTTTCACAGCAGTGACATGAGATTCTCTTGGGTCAGATTGATATCTGGCACATAGACATACTGAGAATTGGATATCAGGCCTTGATGCAAGTAGATACATCAGTGATCCTATCATTCCTCTAAAGAGAGTTTGATTGACTGGTTTACCAGTTAGATCAGGACCAAGGTTGTTTGGGGGAGCCATGGGAGTTTTGACTGAGGCACAGTCACTGAGATCATACTTCTTCAGTAGATTCTTTACATACTTCTCTTGACTGATAGTGGTTCCTCTATCAGTCTGCTTGATCTGAAGACCAAGAAAGTATGTCAGTTCTCCCATCATGCTCATTTCAAACTTCTTTGCCATTAGTTTTTCAAATTGTTTGCAAAGTTTGAAACTTGTTGAGCCAAAGATGATGTCATCAACATACACTTGTACTAGTATGACATCATTATTTGTCTTATAGATAAACAATGTGTTGTCTATCTTGCCTCTGAAAAATTTGTTTTGGATTAAGAAGGCTGAGAGAGTCTCATACCATGCCCTGGGAGCTTGCTTCAGTCCATAAAGGGCTTTGTTAAGCTTATAGACATGATCAGGAGACTCATGGCTTTCAAATCCAGGAGGTTGCTCAACATAAACTTCTTCTTTCAGTGAACCATTTAAGAATGCACTTTTAACATCCATTTGGTATACCTTGAAGTTCATGTATGTAGCAAAAGCAAGGAAGATCCTGATGGCTTCCATCCTTGCTACTGGTGCAAATGTTTCTTCATAGTCAATGCCTTCTAGTTGATTATAGCCTTTGGCTACAAGTCTGGCTTTGTTTTTAATGACTATGCCATTTTCATCAGTTTTGTTTTTGAATACCCATTTCATGCCAATGACTGAGACATTCTCAGGACATTTGACCAAGGTCATTACCTTGTTTCTGTCAAATTGTTCTAGTTCATCATGCATGGCCTGAACCCAACTTGGATGTTTAAGTGCTTCTTTAACACTTTTGGGTTCAATTGTGGAAATGAAGTCCACAAATAGGCATTCATTGGATGAGGCTGCTCTCAGTTCAGCAGCCATGCTTCTTGTAAGCATGCCTTCAGAAGGCTCACCAATGATATTGACAAGTTCTATATCCTGAGATCTGGTCCAACTATCCTGAGGTCTTGGGAGTGGGTTAGAACTTGTAGAAGCCTGATGGGTATGATCAGGATTAGACACAAGATTTCCATTTCCTTGTGTGTCTAAGTGGGTTGAGTCATCACTGAGATTTTTTTGGGTCCTGAGTATTTTGTTCAGACTGAAGGATATCATCAGTACTTGTATGTGCTTCAACAAACTCAGTGATGATTGGGTTTGGTAGGTTGTGAGGGATAATGTAGTAGGAGAGGTTAGCATCTTCTTGATACTGAGTAGAAGAGTTGTTTTCAGACAAATATTCATCAGGAGGATATCTAGAAGAATTATCAATTCCTATCTCTTCTACTGAGGCAGTTGAGAATCTGATTGTATCAGTGCTCTCATCAAAGGTAACATGAAATGTTTCCTCAGTCTGCTGTCTCCTTGTGTTGAACACTTTGAAGGCTTTTGAGACAAGTGAGTATCCCAGGAAGTATCCATCATCAGCTTTTGCATCAAATTTTCCTAGGTGATCCTTGTGATTATGAATAAACACAGGACACCCAAAGACATGAAAGTAGCTGATGTCAGGGATTCTTCCTTTGAATAACTCATATGGGGTTTTCCCATGTCTCTTGACAATTATGGATCTGTTTTGTGTATAACAGGCAGTTTTGACTGCTTCAGTCCAAAAATGGTTGGAAAGGGACTGATCCACATAGCATTGTCCTGGCAGCTTCAATGAGTGTTCTGTTTTTCCTTTCAGCAACACCATTTTGTTCAGGTGTGTATGGAGAGGAAAAGTTTTGGGAAATACCTTTCTCATCACAGAAACATTCAAGTTCATTATTTTTGAACTCAGTCCCATTGTCAGTTCTAATTTGTTTGACCTTAATGTCATTTTGATTTTCAATGTTCCTGACAAAGGACATGATTGTTTCAGTTGCCTGACTCTTTTTGATCAGGAAAAATACCCAGGTGTATCTTGAGTATTCATCCACTATGACCAGAGTATACTTCTCATGGTTAATAGACCTTGGACTGACAGGTCCAAATAGATCCATATGAAGAAGATGTAGGCAGTTCCTGATGGAAAAGTTGGTTTTGGTTTTAAAGGATGCTCTGTGATGTTTACCTTTTTCACAAGCTGAGCATGGTTTATCCTTAGAAAACACAAGTGATGGTAAGCAAAGGACCTTGTTTTGTTTTACAAGATTGTTAATGTTCTTAAAGTTCAGGTGGGTTAGTCTCTTATGCCAAAGCCAGTTGAGTGCATCAGTGGCCTTAGCAAAGAGACATGTTCCATCCTGAGTTAGACTTGACATGTCTAATACATAAACATCTTGTCTCCTTGGTGCAATGAGGACAATTTCCTTATTTGCATTGAAGATGGTTCCTTGCTTATCATCGAACTGAACTATGTACTTTGCATCACATAGTTGACTGACACTGATCAGATTGTACTTAAGACCATTTACATATGCTATCCTAGTAAAGACAATACCATTGCAGTTAACTGAACCATAACCTTCAGTGAGACATGATGAGTTATCAGCAAATATCACTTTGGGTCCTGGTTCTTCCACATATTTGTGCAGACACTCCTTAACACCAGTCATGCTCCTTGAACATCCACTATCTAGATGCCAAATAGGGTCCCTAGCATGTTTCTGCACAAATAGTAAACTAGGTCAGTTCTTTCTAGGACTCCATTTCATGGAGGGTTTGGTATTGTAGGTCCTTATGAAAGTATTAATTGATTCATGGTCAGTGGTTGAGTGGACTGAGCTACCACATGTTTTGCATTTGGTAGTAGGGGTAGCCTCAGTAGTCTGAGAGGATTGCTTCATTCCTCTTCTTGACTGAATGACCTTGTCTTTTCCTGAGGATTTCTGAGTGGAGCTTCCACTAGATTCACCATGTTTGTCATATTGACAATCGTCAGGATGGTGGTCATTAAACCCACACAAAGGGCAGGGAGGAAAAGGCTTGGCCTTTTGCTTCTGTTTCTGCTTAGAATCAGAAGGGTAGTTCAGGCACTGAGCCTTGAGTCCTGAAAAGTTTGACATGACTGAGCATTGTTTATGATCAGAGGTCCTGTGATCTTCCTTTTTGCAAATCATGCAATAAAGGACTCTATACAATCTCAGTCAGCAATCATCAGTGAGATGATTTGTATAGTTGCATAGCTCACATCTTTTCTGGGGTTTGGTGGGTTTGGGTTTGGTTTTTGAGGAAGTTGGTTTTTGTTCCTTCTTGGATTGAGAAGATTTCTCAGAAGATTCAATCTTCTCTCCTAGCTTCCTGACCATTTCAGCCAACTGATCAATTTTTGAGTCAGGGCTTTGGGTTGTTTACTTCAGAAGGGACTGAAGTTGATGAGTCATCAGTATTTACTGAGACATCAAGGTTTGCTCTCTTCAGGATGGTTGTTCCCCTTCCTGATCTCTCCTTAGGAGAGTGTGGTGAGAAGACCATAGGTGGGAGGTCTAGGTTAGGTGTAGCACCCTGAAGGGTATTCAGTGGAGGAAGTGGAGGGTATGATTCTGATTCAGACTCATCCAAGGACTCAGTGAGTGGTTCAGTGAGTTCAAGCTTACTGAGTTTTTCAGTGAGTCCTAGCATATTTTTTAAGGCCTGACTTTCAGGAAGCAAGATCTTTCCAGTCTCAAAGTTTGGTAACTTACTGACTGGGTTGTCCCTGACAATCCAGTCATTTGACTTGGGAAGCATTTCTTGCTCAAAAGATATGCCAGCTGGAACAAAGTTTAATTCATTTTGACACATAATTGGATCAACCATAAGAGGGTCAATGCCAATGGTTTTCTGAGAGATTAATCCCATAGTGTCAAAAACCTTAGGGTTCTTCTTGGTCCAGCTTTGAATGATAGCCTTTTCTTTGTTAAGTTCAGTTTGAAGGACTTGGTTTTGTTTCAAAATCTCAGTGTTCTGAATTTGTAGAGTTATTGTTTCTAGTTTGGCTTGCTTAAGTACAAGTAGTTCATCTCTACATTTGTTCAATTCTGACACAATATTGTTATATTTTGAAAGCAAGTTAAGTCTTTGTTCTTCAACAAACTTTAAATCAACACAAATATAATTCATGTAAGACTGCCAATCAGAATCATCATCCATAGAAAGTAAGGTATTTACCTTTTTCATGGTGATGTTGACCCATTCTCCATTTCTAGCATGGCCTTTTCCCACAGCCACCTGATCCTCTTCTGAAAGTGCCATCAGTGCGCTAACTCTTATTTCCTCATCTGAGGAAACTTCTTCATCATCCCAATCATATGCTTCAGCTATTAAAACCTTGTTCTTTGTCTGAATAGGTTTAGGTGTTTGAGCAGCCTGAGACAATATGGGGTTGGCTTCAAGAAGTGCAAGTTTAGCTTTGATATTCCTATATTTTGTTTCAAAATCCTTTAGACCCTTGTTTTGGTATTGTTGGGTGGACTGAAACATTTTAGGTTGAAACTTGCTAGTTCCTGAAAATTTGTAAGAGGGTTCTGAGATAGTTTTAGAATAACAGTCCTTAGCAAAATGACCCTTTTTACCACATTTAAAGCATTCTGTGATTTCATTTGCTTTTGATTTTGTAAAGTTGGACTGATTTCTTTTGATGAAACGTTTTGAACTAGCAAGGAGTGCCCTCTCTTGGAATTCCAAGTTCAGGTCATTCAGGTATTCCTCATCAGTCCTTTCATCAATTTCTTCTTCAGAAACCTCTTGAGTATCCTGCACAACACCATTAGAATAGAAAGTAGTTGATATGGGTGTTGAGGTTAAGGCCTTTTTGGACTCATGTGTTTTTGAGTCAGGGTATCTCCTTGAGATCAAGTTGTCTTCATAGACAAACTTCCCATAAATTTCAGGGAGCTCAAGGGTCTGAATGTGGTTAGCATTCCTCAGGCCTTGTGAGAAGTTGAGCCACTTCTCAGGGAGACTGTTGACAAAGCCAACATTTGTCTCATGTTTGGTCAGTACAACACCATCATTTGATAATTCATTTATCAAAGTTTTGTATCTGGTGTAGGTCTGTGAGAGACTTTCAGAGTCCTTTGCCCTGAAAGTATTATACTCAAGTTTAAGGTCCATGACCCTATTTTCCTTGGTATTTGAGGGACCCTCAAAGCTGTTTACCAAGTCATCCCAAGTTTGCTTGGCTGTTAGACAGTTGATGACTGATTCCATTATATCGTCAGGAAGACATGATATAAGGATGCTTTTCAGGCGTTGGTCTTGATTGACCACCCTCCTCTCATCTATGGTCCATTGGGCTTCAGGCTTGTTTAGCCCTGTGCCAGTCTTAGGGACAAATGGGCCATCCCTGATACAGGTGATGTAGTAGGGTTCCATACCAGTAAGATAGCAAATCATACGCTTCTTCCATTTGCTAAATTTCCCAGTTTCAAGTCTGGGTGCAACAGCTGAGTAGCTGCCACCCTTTTTGTCGACTAGCTGGGGTACATTGATATCAGCCATAGTAGGATCTTGGTTTTAAAAACCTAGAGCACTCTTGGTTAGTTTAAAAGATTTTATAAACCAGAGGCTCTGATACCACTTGTTGGTCCCTTTACACGATTAGAATTAACTAGAAAGTTAATCTATTGGTGTTAATGACTAATACAATGTTTAAGGATTATTCTAACAGTTATAAAACGTGAATGTAAAAACAACAATATTTTTCAACGTTTAAATTCTTATTAGAAATAATTCCAAGAATCTATACCCAAGTGTTTTGCGGAACAAACACTTGGGATTGAATAGACAAGGGTATGGGGTGTCTCCTATCGAAACTCAAGTTTTGCTTGAGTGGTAACAATATACCCACTGAGCTATCTCAATGAGTTGTATACTCTTTGTAGGAGAGAAGTTCCTTTGTAAAAGTTCAAGACTTTAATTATACAAAGCACACTTTAACTTCTCTCACAGTTGCTCTATTTATACACAAGTATTCTAAGTATAAGTGATTAAATATAATACAAGTTGTTGAGGTTGCGTGTCTGACAGTTACAAATAGTAATTGTCATTTCCAAGAACCAATAGGAAAGGGCTAAATAAGTCTTTGGGAGTTGTTGGCTGACACTCCATGACTTTTAGCCGCAATAGGGAAGGTTGAGTCTGACAAGAGAAGAGTGTTGGGTTTACACTCTTATCTTCTCAGATCTTTTCCCTATTGTTCCCGCCTTTTCTTCAGGCGTTGGTTCCTCAGTCATTCAATCACTTTGTTGGTTGAGGAGACTGGGGTTCAGTGAGCTCTTATCCAATACTCACTGAATCCATCATCTTCTTCTTTGGCTTAAGTCCTACTCAGGGAGTACCGCCTTCCTGAGTAGTGAATCCTTCTTCTTGAATTCGCCTTAAGCATCCTGAAGATGACTCACTGAGAGGCTGTTCTCTCAGTGACTTGAATTGTTCTCGGTTTAAGTTAACACTTAGTTAATTTGTGTCCAAATCATGTTCGAAGCATTCTTGGGTTTTACATGACCCAACAGTTTATGTTGTTGGATTAAAATGGATTTGGAAGAACAAGCTGGATGCAGATGGTATAGTGATTCGTAACAAGTCCCGACTGGTAGCAAAAGGGTATAGCCAAGAAGAGGGTATTGACTTCGAGGAATCATTTGCTCCAGTGGCT